>ML812955.1:13458-67928 GCA_009831015.1 Picea engelmannii | reverse complement strand
TATGCCTATTGAAATATTATTGATGTTCTCCAAGTGATCATTAAGATTATGCAAGTCATGAACAATAGAAATAATAAATATCAATCACACATATGATATGCATAGAGACAAATATTCATGAGGAAACCCATAAAGGGAGAAAACCTCTTCTTCTTAGAATGATAGGCAGTCTTTTAAGTTTTGTACATCATCAATCTTTGAGAACCAACTCAAAATGAGGCTACAACCTCTTCTTTAACAAGCTACAACTTGTAGAGAGAACCAACCCTCTGGTTTCTCTAGAAATCACTAGAAGGAAGCACCAACTCCCTGAGTGTTCCAACAATAACTGGATGGAAGCACCAACTTCCATTCACATAGACACCAACCTGTATAAAAGAGAACAAAGGTTCTACTTTGCACCACCCTACCACCCTGGTTTTTCTGGCTGCAACCATATGGAAGCTACAACTCCCCGTGTTCAAGCACCCAATTGAAACTCTAAGGACTACATTCCTCCCTAGCACCACCCTACCACCCTGAAATATAAATATTTTATTACTGAAATTGATTACAGTGGTACGGTATTTATCAATGGCTTACCAGTCTCATCACTGTTCTACTACATTTCTCTGCTCTGCCTGCATAAGTGTCTTCCTGCTCGCATCTTCTCGCACTTAAGTTCTCGTACAGTTTGTTGTTTTCACCATTTATTCTCTGTCCAACTTATGTTCTTCATCTCTACATTTTCTCCCTCAGTTCATGCTGTGATATACATTTCTTACAGTTCGACTACTTTTTCCAAAGAAACAACAAACTCTCTCTGTCACGACATTTTTCATTTATTTTTTCTCTCATCATCTGTTACACTCCGCATCTCCAACGCTCAAGTCGGGAATCTAAAAAATGCTTAGGCATCATGATTCCAACGCTCAAGAACAATGATTCAACTACTTAGAAACAATGATTCAATTAGTGTAAATGAATCATAACTGATCAAGAAATCACAAGATGAAACAACAACCCTTCGATCAAATTTGGTTTGATCATCGCCGTTGGATTATACACGCAGGTGCTTTTTGATTTTTCAATGCGTAAACTCCGATGTGGAGCCTAGAAGTGCTAGCTCATTCCCTTATCTTCCACTAATGTGACCTTGGGCGATGATATCACGTGACCATGCAATTGCAGGAGCGACCAAAGGTGGTTTTAGATCAATCCACTTTTCACCCTGCAATTCACTATAGAGCTCCACGTATGCTTTCTCCAAGACCATGGTTTCGATTGCAGCCCGCCTTCAACATTTTAAAGTTCACACACCTTCAATCCTTGCAATTCGAAGAGACCATCGATCTCACGATCTTGAAGATTCTCATGAAATGAAGGTTCATATCTTTCCTTTCAAGTTCTGAGGATCAGATCTAACCTTCCTAAATCAACAACTATGATTTACTTCATGATCCAGGCTCCGAGAGTTTCAAATCTCAAACCCTTCTTTTCTTCGTATGCCAATATTCTGGAGATGATGATCTACGGACACCTGTCCTTCTCAATCTATGACTCTGCCTCTTCTTCGGGAATTTTACCTTTCAGCCAAATCAACAGTTCTATGACCCCTTACTTGATTCATCGGTCGAGATCTCCTTCATTACTCTGGGCTTCGATGATTTCAATTCTCAACCTTCATGCTCTCCCATAATGCTTTTAGCCGGAGTCCACAGATTCCTTCCACATGCCCTCCTCAAAAGAACAGTCCTCATTCACTTCGGAACTTCGGCCTTCGGGAGTACGAGACTCTATCCCTTGCAAATTCGGCTCTTTGGACCTTCAACACTTTAGCCCTTCGCAAATTCGGTCCTTCGACACTTTGACTCTTTGCGACTTCCGCCTTCGGGACTTCAGATATTTTTTCATTTGTTGGTGGTGAAACTCCTGAAGAAAATCTCCCATTGTGACGTAAACTTACACACATCACCTGTTGACTTGGCACGGGCCGAGTGGATTCCACATGTCACTCGATGATGTGGTTTGCCACATGTCCTTGCTAACATGGTATTCCACATATCCTTGTTGACGAGGTCTGCCTCATCTCCTTGAATCAGACGGTTAAGGCTTACTTCGGGTCTTTACCCGGAGTCCACAGATTTATTCCATGTCTCTTCTATATCAGACAACCTAGATCCACTTCAGACGATCCAATGCTTGAGATTTACTACGGACGATCTGATGACTGAGATCTATTTCGGATGATCAGACGATCAAGATCTACTTTGGCTCTCTGGCTCTCCGGGCTTCGAGAATTTCAAATCTCAAACTTAAACTGCTTGAAGTGATTTCTCCAGAGCTCACGATCCATCGCCACGTATCCATCTGGATTTGATGATTGAAATTTACTGTTGGCCCTTGACCAAGTTTTGAGGAAACACTTGGTCATATTTGACAATTTTTGGAACTTTGACAGCTTGTCAAAGATGGAGCGCAACGCGAACTGGAGATCATGGAAGCTAGACCCCTTTCTTGGGTCCTTTTTGGGTTTTTGGGGATAATGTAATGGGTATGGGATGTCGGCCCATGGGTTTACCCATGTTTAGGACTATTTTGTAAAGTATAAATAAGTAGCTAGGCAATGTAAGAGAGGGCGAGAAGCTAAGTGCTAGTAAAGTCTTAGTGTATATTGTATGACCGACTTGCAGAGCTGAGTGCAAGTGCTGTAAGTGCTGAGTGCACGGGCTGTAAGAAGGCTCTATGCTAGATCTACTCGGGGAAGGAGGATCTGACGAGGTGCAGGCAGATATCCTGTCCTATGCGAAGTCCAAGTTTGAGATCTGTGTTGTAATCAGATTGACCAAAGCTAATCAAGAAGAAGAAGACTTTGTGGACGTAGCCCCAGGGTGGGGGTGAACCATGGTAAACTTGTGTGTTGTGCTCGGTGCCTCGACCTAATGTTTTTGTCTCTTTCCATGTGTTGTGCTTTGATATGATTATGCTATGTGCTTTTCTATGATATACTTAGATATATCTACTTTGCTTTGTGCTTCTTATATGTATGGATGTAGATCTGACATATATGAAAGCGCTGAGTGCTAGACCTATTTTGTTGTTGCTGAGTGCTAACTTAACCTATATCTAAGTGAATTTTGCGGTGCTCTACACCATCTGCGGAGTGCCATGAGGGTTAAATACTGATGAATGATCTATGCTAAAGTGTTTGCTAAGTGTTAGAATCACAGATCTGTGTCCCAACTAAGGTTGCAGACACCTGAGTCTTGCAACCACCCCTGCCTCTACCTCAGGTGAGACTTCATCTTCTTCACAGGTGTTGCTGAAAGGGTCGGTAGTTAGAGTTTTGTTGGTGCGCTGTTGAAGCATTTAACCATGGGTTTGCCCTTGTGCCAACAAATGGTTCTGTTGCTGGGACCTGAAAATGTGATTGCTGGTAATTGAGGAAGAATAAGCTTTGTGCAGAAAGTCCGTTCTGAAATTGTATAAGATCTGTGCATGGACATGTGCCCTAGTGCGCAGTGATCCACTTGATCCAAAAAGATCTATGCGAAAGAAGGAAGGAAATATTTGAAGAAAAGAAGTCAGAACTGAATGCTTTGTGCTCTAAGAAAGGTTAAATTGGAAGTTTCTAAGTCAGATCTACAGAAAGAGGTAAGATATGTAAGCTCTGTGCTCTGATAAAGGTAATAATAGTTAAAAGATCTTAGATTTGGAAGCTTTGTAATCTATAGGAGTAAAAGAAGTGATATTTTTTGTTTCTAAAGTATGGATTTAGGTATGCTTGATAGATTTTTTCCTACCTTGAAAACTAGGGCATTGTTAGATGAAAGAACATTTGATATGAGTAGATCTAATAAGAATAATTAAAGATATGTTATACCTATGCATGTAAAGAATTTTTGGACTAACCAATGGATGCATGATCCTAGAAAGAATATTTTGCAGGATAACCATTATGATCCTAGCACACAATGCAAGAAAATTTGGGGATCATGGACGACAAAGAGAGGATTAACTCTTTGTTACAGTTTCAGAAGACCAGGACATCTTGCTAAGGAATGCCCTGGGAGAAACCCTGGTTTCCTATGTTGTAAGGCTATGGACCATGAAGTACTGGATTTCCCTAGAATGATTACTAGACTTGAAAAGATGAATATGGAGCAGGGTTAAGAGACTAAGATTATAGAAGAACCCCAGAAAGAATCAAATATTATGTTACTGAAAATGAAAGAAACCCTTGATGAACATAAACATGCCATTTTGTCAGAGATCTTCAAAGAAAAGGAGAAAATCGAAGTAAGAATAGGAGACTTCGACATCAATTATGCTCTAGATGAGGGAACACAGATGAACATTATGACAGAAAGTACTTGGGAAACCCTAGGAAGGCCGCTATGGTTCCTTCACTAGGAAGAATAGGGTTGTTTAAAGGAAAAATGGTAACCCTATGTGGCAGAATTACCCAGATAACTATGAGTACCCATGGAGCTTCGACAGAGGAAGAGTTAAAAGTCATTAGAATTATTGAGGACTGTGCCCCATTTCCAACTTTGTTAGGCAAGATCTGGATTGAAAAAGACCAGATCCGGAGAAAAGAAGAAAAGGAAGCCCTAGAACAGAAGAAGCAAGAACTCATGGAATTTATGACTAGAAGGATGGCCTACTTGATGGAAGAACAAGAAAATAGATCTCAGTTGTTGAACACCAAGGGCATGGATGTTGAAGCTATAAGAGAGTTAGAGGAACCACAGAAGATCAAATTACCTAATCCGTATGATGAAGGAGTATTACACTTGGATATGAAGAAAGGACCTCAGCAGCGCGAAGTGACTATGTCAAGAGAAGATAAGACTCAGAATGGAAAAAGGATGACCGAGACGAAGCTCACTGGGAAGAAGGATAGGAAGCTAAGTAAGAAGAGAGCCAAGATCGAAAAGTTATAGAAGGTTCCAGAGGAAACTTCGCAGAAGGAAAAATCACAAGAATTGAGCTTCGCCGAGATATCAAAACAACGACATCTAACACTTCGCCATGGCACAACAATATAACCGTTGGACCAATATACCGGTTCGACTTCCACCTTGAACGGACATAAAAACATTAAAGGATCACCACTAGACCATTGGACCGCGCCATAATGGATGGATCAATGTTCACGAAAGATTGATACTCATTACAACCATATCGTTGAATAATTTCTTATTTATCTTGTCATGCCATGCACGAAGAACACTTTTACCAACTGAAAACGCAAAGCCCGTAGAACTCGTAATTGTATACAGTGATCATTGCAAGTAGATCGTTCACCCTAGTGCAGTGTTTGGAGATCATTGTGACCCTGCTTATCTTTCCCAAGTGTGTATGTCTGACGAGCTCACTGCACTTGAGGAATCCATCACAAAATTCCTTCTCGATTTAATGACTGAGAGAGTCATATCGGAAAGAAGAATGTCCACAGGAGTCCAAGCCTCATCGACGAGAGGAGTGAAACCTATGATATACTTAGCTATATCTACTTTGCTTTGTGCTTCTTAGATGTATGGATGTAGATCTGATATATATGAAAGTGCTGAGTGCTAGATCTATTTTTCTGTTGCTAAGTGATAACTCAACCTAGATCTAAGTGAATGTTGTGGTGCTCTGCGCCATCTGCGAAGTGCCATGAGGGTTAAATACTGATGAATGATCTATGATAAAGTGTTTTCTAAGTGTTAGAATCACAGATCTGTGTCCCAGCTAAGGTTGCAGACACTTGAGTCTTGCAACCACCCCTGCCTCTACCTCGGGTGAGTCTTCATATTCTTCACAGGTGTTGCCGAAAGGGTCGGTAGTTAGGGTTTTGTTGGTGAGCTGAACTCTAAGTCTACCTCTGTGCCAACAAATGGTTCCATTGCCAGGACCTGAAAATGTGATTGCTAACAACTGAGGAAGAAGAAGATTTGTGCAGAAAGTCCATCCTAAAATTGTATAAGCTCCGTGCATGGACCTGTGCCCTAGTGCGCAGTGATCCACTTGATCTTAAAAGCTCTGTGCTGAAGAAGGAAGGCCAGATCTAAATAAAATAATTCAGATCTGAACGCTTTGTGCTCTAAGAAAGGTTAAAGTGGAAGTTTCAAATTCAGATCTACAGAAAGAGGTAAGATCTGTAAGCTCTGTGCTCTGATAAAGGTAACAATAGTTGAAAGATCTTAGACATGGAAGCTTTGTAATATATAGAAGTAAAAGAAGTGAAAATTTTTGTTTCAAAAGTATGGATTTAGGTATGCTTGATAGATTTTCTCCTACCTTGAAAACTAGGGCATTGTTAGATGAAAGAACGTTTGATATGAATAGATCTGATAAGAATAATGAAAGATATGTTATACCTATGCATAGAAAGAATTTTTGGACTAACCAATGGATGGAGGATCCTAGAAAGAAATTTTTGCAGGATATCCATTATGATCCTAGCGCGCAGTACAAGAAAAGTTGGGGATCATGGAAGAGAAAGACAGGATTAACTCTTTTTTATAGTTGTAGAAGACTAGGACATCTTGCTAAGGAATATCCTGGGAGAAACCCTAGTTGCCTCTGTTGTAAGGTTATGGACCATGAAGTACTGGATTTACCTAGAATGATTACTAGACTTGAAAAGTTGAATATGGAGCAGGGTCAAGAGACTAATATTATAGACCAACACAAGTATCAGGCTTCATAGTTGACCTCGCAGGAAAGTGCGCAGAGGGACTACAGATGAACTGGGTGAAGTACCTAGTGAATCAATTGGAGATTGACTGCAGAGAAGCTTAGGATCAGGGGCATGAATTCCATTTTAGCTGGCTCTTGATACTGATCGCCTTTGTTTCATGGGACCTACCAGAAGGCGCAACTTTCCCGGACGTTGACCCTTTTGAGCCACTATCTGTGAAGTTCAGTACCTTGTAGTACTTGAACGACATGAGCAAGAAATGGAAATCGAATGCCATTTTCCACGTATATTATAATCAACTGAAAGAAGCCATAAGGAGTGAACCTCACATAACCCCGAACACTTTACAAAGGTTTTGACCTCTGATAAAGTTCAACGCGGACCACCATTTTATATACCTAACCCCATGCACTGATGAGCACCAAGAACAACTCAAATCCTACTATAAGATGACATAAGAAGACCTAGAAGAGATCACCAAGGAGTGGTTGTCGAACCTACTTACTTCAGTAGACCCCGCAGAAATTTCAGACATCGATAGCCTAGAAGCTGCGCAAGATACACCTGGGCCCAGTAGAACAAAGAAGACAAAGGAGATGAATAAGCACGAAGAGGTTCAGGATATAGATAGCATATCTGTAAGGACGACTTCCATTACTCAAGATGAATAAGGTTACGATGAAGAAGGTGCAAAATCTGAGCAACAACAAGTCGAAGTACCGCCACCCATGGACGAAGCAGACTCATCCAAGAAAAGGAAGGTTTCACCTCTGAATTCTTCCTCCAGAAAGAAACCAAGAACCCTTGTAACTAAGATGAAAATTTCCCTCACATTGGATGACTTTGATTTCATTGTTGCAACGGTCAATGATGCTTCAAAGGAAATAATAGAGAAGCAGGAAGCGAAGCAGGAACACATGTATAGCCAGATTGAGATCGTGCTCCAAGGAGTACAACATGCACTCCAGTCTAGCCGAGCAATCTCTACTACACCTCTGCCAGAAGGAAAGGTAGAAAAAGGATATGAATCAGTCCAGCTCCAGAAGATTGCTGATACAATCGAAGTACGCCTTCGACGTGCCCAGGAAGAAAAAGAGCAGGAAAACTAGGCCCTCAAGAAGGAACATGAAGAAATTATTGAGCAATGCCAAGCAGCGTAACAAGAGAAGAATGATCTCCAAGAAAAATTTGAAGAATATCGAGTGAAGGTCCAAAAAGATAAAGAGCAGCTGCTCGCGAAGTAGATCGGAATTGAAGAAGCAGTCAACAGAGCATTTCTCTCTGTGAATGTCTTAGAGAAGAAGGCCGAAGAGCCCATAGAGCGTCAAGTGATGAAGCTGGCTAAAGTTATTCAACAGCTTCAACAAAGGGTCATGGAACTAGAGCTTCAGACCATACCATAGACTTCGCAAGAAGTGCACGACCAATGAGAATTGGATGCTCAGAGTGCAGTCGAGAGGATTAGAAAACTTGCTATAGAATGAAAACAACTAGGTAACAAAAGCGTACAGATATATGAGCAACTATCTGAAGACCCAGAGTTGAAGAAACTGGAGTCCCAACTCCAGGAAGTGAAGCAACATGTAGATATAGTACAAGCACATCTCAAGCTCCTGTCACCTATTGAGAGGATGAAGAGATCCCAGGAACATTGAACTGCCCAACAACTTGTTCTTACCATGCAGAACAGAGTGATTGAAGTCACCCAAAAACTCCAGCTGAGCCTGGAGGAGGCCTATATACTGTTTGAAGAAATTGAAGGCCAAGGAACACTACTGGAACAAGTAGATGTTACAGTCAAGCAACAACTGGAAGGGCCTATCAGCGAAGCGGTTGTTCAAGAGTTCACTGAGCAGGAAGACGTAGCACAGAGACAAGTCGAAGCATCTTGAGCCAAGCTTGATACCTTTGAGGCAACTTTACCCAGATCTAAGTGTCTCGGGACAAGTCACAGGTGAGTGTTGGGGGCCTGTTGGCCCTTGACCAAGTTTTGAGGAAACACTTGGTCATATTTGAACATTTTTGGAACTTCGACAACTTGTCAAAGATGGAGCGCAACGCGAAGTGGATATCGTGGAAGATAGACCCCTTTCTTGGGTCCTTTTTGGGTTTTTGGGGATAATGTAATGGGTATGGGATGTCATCCCATGGGTTTACCCATGTTTAGGCCTATTTTGTAAAGTATAAATAAGTAGCTAGGCAATGTAAGAGAGGGCGAGAAGCTAAGTGCTAGTAAAGGATTGGTGTATACTATATGACCGACTTGCAGAGCTAAGTGAAAGTGTTGTAAGTGCTAAGTGCATGGATTGTAAGAAGGCTCTGTGCTAGATCTACTCGGGGAAGGAGAATCTCGTGAGGTGCGTGCAGATCTCCTGTCATATGCGAAGTACATGTTTGAGCTCTGTGCTATAACCAGATTGGCCAAAGCTAATCAAGAAGAAGAAGACTTTGTGGACATAGTCTCAGGGTGGGGGTGAACCACGGTAAACCTGTGTGTTGTGCTCGGTGCGTCGACCTAATGTGTTTGTCTCTTTCGATGTGTTGTGCTTTGATATAATTATGCTATGTGCTTTGCTATGATATACTTAGATAGATCTACTTTTATTTGTGCTTCTTAGATGTATGGATGTAGATCTGACATATATGAAAGTGTTGAGTGCTAGACCTATTTTGCTATTTCTAAGTGCTAACTTAACCTAGATCTAAGTGAATGCTACGGTTCTCTGTGCCATCTGCAGAGTGCCATGATGGTTAAATACTGATGAATGATCTATGCTAAAGTGTTTTCTAAGTGTTAGAATCACAGATCTGTGTCCAAGCTAAGGTTGCATACACCTGAGTCTTGCAACCACCCTTGCCTCTACCTCCGGTGAGACTTCATATTCTTCGTAGGTGTTGCCGAAAGGGCTGATAGTTAGGGTTTTTTTGGTGCACTGTTGAAGTGTTGAACCCTGGGTCTACCCCTGTGCCAACAAACTGTTTCGTTTCTGGGACCTGAAAATGTGATTGCTGGGAATTGAGGAAGAAGAAGATTTGTACAGAAAGTCCATCCTGAAATTGTATAAGCTTTGTGCATGGACCTGTGCCCTAGTGCTTAGTGATCCACTTGATCCAAAAGCTCCATGCTGAAGAGGAAGGACAAATCTGAAGAAAAGAAGTCAGATCTTAACGCTTTGTGCTCTAAGAAAGGTTAAAGTGGAAGTTTCTAAGTCAGATCTACAGAAAGAGTTAAGATCTCTAAGCTCTATGCTCTGATAAAGGTAAGAATAGTTAAAAGATCTTAGATCTGGAATCTTTGTAATCTATGGAAGTAGAAGAAGTGAAAATTTTTGTTTCTAAAGTATGGATTTAGGTTTGCTTGATAGATTTTGTCCTACCTTGAAAACTAGGGCATTGTTAGATGAAAGAACGTTTGATATGAATAGATCTGATAAGAATTATGAAAGATATGTTATACCTATGCATAGAAATAATTTTTGGACTAACCAATGGATGTAGGATCCTAGAAATAAATTTCTGCAGGATAGCCATTATGATCCTAGCACACAATACAAGAAAACTTGGGGATCATGGAAGAGAAAGAGAGGATTAACTCTTTGTTACAGTTGCAGAAGACTAGGACATCTTGCTAAGGAATGCTCTGGGAGAAACCCTAGTTGTCTTTGTTGTAAGGCTATGGACCATGAAGTACTGGATTGCCCTAGAATGATTACTAGAATTGAAAAGATGAATATGGAGCAGGGTCAAGAGACTAAGATTATAGAAGAACCCCAAAAAGAATCAAAGATTATGTTACTGAAAATGAAAGAAAACCTGGATGAACATAAAGATGCCAGTTTGTCAGAGATCTTCAAAGAAAAGGAGAAAATCGAAGTAAGAATAGAAGACTTCGACATCGACTGTGCTCTAGATGATGAAACATAGATGAACATTATGACAAAAAGTACTTGGGAAACCCTACAAAGGCCTGCGATGGTTCCTTCACTAGGAAGAATAGGGTTGTTTAAAGAAAAAATGGTAACCCTATGTGGCAGAATTACTTAGATAGCTATGAGTACCCATGGAGCTTCGTTAGAGGAAGAGTTCGAAGTCATTATATTTATTGAGGACCGTGCCCCATTTCCAACTTTGTTAGGAAAGATCTGGATTGAAAAAGACCAGATCCGAAGAAAAGAAGAAAAGGAATCCCTAGAATAGAAGAAGCAAGAACTCATGGAATTTATGACTAGAAGGATCACCTACTTGATGGAAGAATAAGAAAACATATCTCAGCTGTTGAACACTAGGGACATGTATGTCGAAGCTATAAGAGAGTTAGAGGAACCATAGAAGATAGAAATACCTAATCCATACAATGAAGGAGTATTACCCCTGGATCTGAAGAAAGGGCCTCAATAGCGCGAAGTGACGATGTCGAGAGAAGATAAGACTCAGAATGGAAAAAGGATGACTGAGACGAAGCTCACTGGGAAGAAGGCTAGGAAGCTAAGTAAGAAGAGAGCCAAGATCGAAAAGTTATAGAAGGTTCTGGAGGAAACTTCGCAGAAGGAAAAATCACAAGAATTGATCTTCGTCGAGATATCAGAACAACTACATTTGTCACTTCGCCATGGCACAACAATATAGCCGTTGGATCGATATACCCGTTCGAATTCCGCCCCGAACGGATAGAAAATCATTAAAGGATCACCACCAGACCGTTGGACCACACCATAATGGATGGATCAACGGTCATGAAAGCTTCATACCCATTGCAACCAGACTGTTGATGAATTTCCTATTTAGCGCGTTGCACCATGCATGCAGAACACTTTTGCCAACTGAAAACTCGAAGCCCGCAGAACTCGTAATTGTATACAATGATCATTGCAAGAAGATCGTTCACCCTAGTGCAATGTTTTGAGATCATTGTGACCCCGATTATCTTTCCTGAGTGTGTATGTCCGACGAGCTCACTGCGCTTGAGGAATCCATCACAAAATTCCTTCTCGATTTAATGACTGAGAGAGTCATATCGGAAAGAAGAATGTGCACAGAAGTTCAAGCCTCATCGAAGAGAGGAGTGCAAGCCTCCCCGTCGATTGCCCGAGCTGGAACATCTTGAGCCTACGCAAAGAGGAGAGCTAAGCATAAGGATGACATAACCAACGCAAAGTTAGTGCCATCCATTCTACCAGCTTACATACCCCCTATGAGCGGTGAAATTAACAAGGACAATGTCCCTAGAGATTTTGAATATATAGAAGTAAAAGAAGTGAAAATTTTTGTTTCTAAAGTATGGATTTAGGTATGCTTGATAGATTTTTTCCTACCTTTAAAACTAGGGCATTGTTAGATGAAAGAACATTTGATATGAATAGATCTGATAAGAATAGTGAAAGATATGTTATACCTATGCATGGAAATAATTTTTGGACTAACCAATGGATGCAGGATCCTAGAAAGAAATTTTTGCAGGATAGCCATTATGATCCTAGCGCGCAGTACAAGAAAAGTTAGGGATCATGGAAGAGAAAGAGAGGATTAAATCTTTGTTACAGCTGCAGAAGACTAGGACATCTTGCTAAGGAATTCCCTGGGAGAAACACTAGTTGCCTCTGTTGTAAGGCTATGGACCATGAAGTATGAGATTGCCCTAGAATGATTACTAGACTTGAAAATCTGAATATGGAGCAAGATCAAGAGACTAAGATTATAGAAGAACCCCAGAAAGAATCAAAGATTATGTTACTGAAAATGAAAGAAACCCTGGATGAACATAAATATGCCAGTTTGTCAGAGATCTTCAAAGAAAAGGAGAAAATGGAAGTAAGAACAGGAGACTTTGACATCGACTGTGCTCTAGATGAGGGAATACAAATGAACATTATGAAAAAAAATACTTGGGAAATCCTAGGAAGGCCTACTATGGCTCCTCCACTAGGAAGAATAGGGTTGTTTAAAGGAAAAATGGTAACCCTATGTGGAAGAATTACCCAGATAGCTATGAGTACGCATGGATGTTCGACAGAGGAAGAGTTCGAAGTCATTAGATTTATTGAGGACCATGCCCCATTTCCAGATTTGTTAGGCAAGATCTGGATTGAAAAAGACCAAATCTAGAGAAAAGAAGAAAAGGAAGCCCTAGAAAAGAAGAAGCAAGAACTCATGGAATTTACGACTAGAAGGATTGCCTACTTGATGGAAGAACAAGAAAACAGATCTTAGTTGTTGAACACCAGGGACCTGAATGTCGAAGCTATAAGAGCGTTAGAGGAACCACAGAAGATAGAAATACCTAATCCATACGATGAAGGAGTATTACACTTGGATCTGAAGAAAGGGCATCAATAGCGCGAAGTGACGATGTCGAGAGAAGATAAGACTCAGAATGGAAAAAGGATGATTGAGACGAAGCTCACTGGGAAGAAGGCTAGGAAGCTAAGTAAGAAGAGAGCCAAGATTGAAAATTTATAGAAGGTTCTGGAGGAAAATTTGCAGAAGGAAAAATCACAAGAATTGAGCTTCGTCGAGATATCAAAACAATGACATGTGGCACTTCGCCATGGTGCAACAATATAGCCATTGGACCGATATACCCATTTGAATTCTGCCCCAAATGGACAGAAAAGCATTAAAGGATCACCACCAGACCGTTGGACCATGCCATAACGGATGGATCAATGTTCACGAAAGCTTCATACCTGTTGCAACCAGACCGTTGATGAATTTCCTATTTAGATCATTGCACCGTTCATGCAGAACACTTTTACCAACTAAAAACTTGAAGCTTGCAAAACTCGTAATTGTATACAATGATCATTGCAAGAAGATCGTTCACCCTAGTGCAATGTTTTAAGATCATCGTGACCCCGCTTATCTTTCCCGAGTGTGTATGTCCGATGAGCTCACTGCGCTTGAGGAATCCATCACATAAGTCCTTCTCGATTTAATGACTGAGAGAGTCATATCGGAAAGAAGAATATCCATAGGAGTCCAAGCCTCATCGATGAGAGGAGTGCAAGCCTCCCTGTCAACTGCTTGAGATGGAACATCTCGAGTCGACGCAGAGAGGATAACTAAGCGTAAGGATGACATAGAAAATGCAAAGTTAGTGCCATCCATTCTACCAGCTTACATACCCCCTATGAGCGGTGATATTAATAGGGACAATGTCCCTAGAGATTTTGAATATACCCTAGTAATTGCATATTTACCGAACGGAGTACGCACCTACCGCATAGATCAAGACAAGGTTACAGCGTTAAAGTTTTGCGAATTCAACTTGGGGGACCGTAAATTTTATAGCATGGTTTCCCTGTATAAGTAATTGACGTGAACTAAGGGCAAGAACTCGAATCTCATCCCATAGAAATGGACGATGAACCTCGCGCAGTCTACTCTGCTAAACGTTATGAAAATACTGCACTTCGACAGACACTAGGAGGTGAATGCTTGTATAAAGTTACTTCTAGAAAGTTACCACGGAGTATACTTGTGGTTAGATCGCCGCATAACTGTTGATCCAATGCTGATCAATAGAATCACTGGGCTTAGCATGCAGGGCCCTGATCCCCATGATTACTATCCTGGAAAGACCACAGATTGTGCCCTTACGCAGAAGATAAAAGAGGCCTATGGTGATGTTGAGAAAGGAACGAGAGGCTACAAGGTAGATTCTATTGAAAGTGGTCTAGTGCGCCTTACATGCCAACTAATCACAGGGAATCTGGTACATAAGAATCGACCAACACAAGTATCAGGCTTCGTAGTTGACCTCGCAGGAAAGTGTGCAGAGGGACTACAGATGAACTAGGTGAAGTACCTGGTGAATCAATTGGAGATTGACTGCAGAGAATATTAGGATCAGGGGCACAAATTCCATTTTAGCTGGCTCCTGATACTGCTCGCCTTTGTTGCATGGGAGCTACCAGAAGGCACAACTTTCCTGGACCTTGACCCTTTTGAGCCACTAGCTGCGAAGTTCAGTACCTTTTGGTGCTCAAACGACATGAGCAAGCAATGGAAATCAAATGTCTTTTTCCACGTATATTACAATTAACTGAAAGCAACCATAAGGAGTGAACCTCACATAACCACTAACACTTTACAGAGGTTCTGACCTATGATAAAGTTCAACGCGGACCGCCATTTTATATACCTAACCCCATGCCCTGATGAGCACCAAGAAAAACTCTAGTCCTACTATAAGATGATAGAAGAAGACCTGGAAGAGATCACCAAGGAGTGGTCGGTGGACCTCCTTGCTTCAGCAGACCCTGCATAAATTTCAGACATCGACAACCCAAAAGTTGTGCAAGATACACCTAGGCCCAGTAGAACAAAGAAGACATAGGAGACGAAGAAGCCCGAAGAGGTTCAGGATATAGATAGAAGTTCTGTAAGGATGACTTCCATTATGCCAGACGAAGAAGGTGCTGATGAAGAAGGTGAAGAATATGAGCAACAAAAAGTCGAAGTACCGTAACCCAGGGATGAAGCAGACTCATCCAAGAAAAGGAAGGTTTCACCTCTGAAGTCTTCCTCCATAAAGAAACCAAGAATCCCTGTAACTAAGATGCGAACTACCCTCACGTTGGATGACTTTGATTTCATTATTGCAGCGGTCAATGATGCTTCAAAGGAAATAATAGAGAAGTTGGAACAAATGTATATCCAAATTGAGATTGTGCTCCAAGGAGTACAACAGGCACTCCAGTCTAGCTGAGCAATCTCTACTACGCCTCTGCCAGAAGGAACAACAGAAGAAGGAGATGAATCAGTCTTGCTCCGCAAGATTGTTGATACAGTCGAAGTATGCCTTCAACGTGCCCAGGAAGAAAAAGTGCAGGCCACCCAAGCCCTCAAGAAGGCACAGGAAGAAATTATTGAGCAACGTCAAGCAACGCAACAAGAGAAGAATGCTCTCCAAGAAAAATTTGAAGAAGATCGAGCGAAGGTCTAGAAAGAGAAAGAGAAGCTGCTCGCGAAGCAAATTAGAATTGAAGAAGCAGTCATCAGAGCATTTCCCTCTGTGACCGTCTTAGAGAAGAAGGCCAAAGAGCCCATAGAGTGTCAAGTGATGAAGCTGGATGAAGTTATTCAACAGCTTCAACAAAGGGTCATGGAACTAGAGCTTCAGACCATACCACAAACTCCTTAAGAAGTGCACGAATAGCGAGAATTGAACGCTCAGAGTGGAGTCGAGAGGATTAGAAAACTTGCTGCAGAATGCAAACAACTAAGTAACAAAAGAACGTAGATATATGAGCAACTATATGAAGACCCAGAGTTGAAGAAACTGGATTCCCAACTCCAGGAAGCGAAGCAGCATGCAAATATAGTACAAGCACAACTCAAGCACCTGTCACCTATCGAGAGGATGAAGAGATCCCAAGAACAACGAACTACCCAACAACTTGTTCTTACCATGCAGAACAGAGTGATGGAAGTCACCCAGAAAATCCAGTCAAGCCAGGAGGAGGCCTATATATTGTTTGAAGAAATTGAAGGCCATGGAACACTACTGGACCAAGTAGTTGTTACAGTCGAGAAGCAACTGGAAGGGACTATCAGTGAAGTGGTTGTTTAGGAGTTCACTGAGTAGGAAGCAGTAGCACAGAGACAAGTCGAAGCATCTCAAGCCAAGCTCGAGACCTTTGAGGCAACTTTAGCCATATCTAAGTGACTCGAGATGAGTCATAGGTGAGTGTTGGGGGCCTGTTGGCCCTTGAACAAGTTTTGAGGAAACACTTGGTCATATTTGAATATTTTTGGAACTTCGACAGCTTGTCAAAGATGGAGCACAATGCGAAGTAGAGATCGTGGAAGTTAGACCCCTTTCTTGGGTCCTTTTTGGGTCTTTGGGGATAATGTAATGGGTATGGGATGTCGGCCCATGGGTTTACTCATGTTTAGGCCTATTTTGTAAAGTATAAATAAGTAGCTAGGCAATGTAAGAGAGGGTGAGAAGATAAGTGCTAGTAAAGGCTTTGTGTATAATGTGTGACCGACTTGCAGAGCTGAGTGCAAGTGATGTAAGTGCTGAGTGCACAGATTGTAAGAAGGCTCTGTGCTAGATCTACTAGGGGAAGGAGGATCTGGTGAGGTGTGCACAGATCTCCTGTCCTATGCAGAGTACAAGTTTGAGCTCTGTGCTGTAATCAGATTGACCAAAGCTAATCAAGAAGAAGAAGACTTTGTGGACGTAGCCCCAGGGTGGGGGTGAACCACGGTAAACCTGTGTGTTGTGCTCAGTGCGTCGACCTTATGTTTTTGTCTCTTTCAATGTGTTGTACTTTGATATGATTATGCTATGTTCTTTGCTATGATATACTTAGATAGATCTACTTTGCTTTGTGCTTCTTAGATGTATGGATTTAGATCTGACATATATGAAAGTGCTGAGTGCTAGACCTATTTTGTTGTTGTTAAGTTCTAACTTAACCTAGATATAAGTGAATGCTACGGTGCTCTGCGCCATCTGCGGATTGCCATGAGGGTTAAATACTGATGAATGATCTATGCTAAAGTGTTTTCTAAGTGTTAGAATCAAAGATCTGTGTCCCAGCTAAGGTTGCAGACGCCTGAGTCTTGCAACCACCCCTGCCTCTACCTCGGGTGAGGCTTCATCTACTTCACAGGTGTTGCCGAAAGGGCCGATAGTTAGGGTTTTTTTGGTGTGATGTTGAAGCATTGAATCTTGGGTCTGCCCCGGTGCCGACATTTATTCCGTCTCTTTGGGCTTCGGGTATTTCAGTTCTCAACTTGAAATTCTTAAAGTGAAATTTTCCGAAGCGTAACCTCCTCACATATTTAGACCTGAAACGAATGTTGTTCATTGATCATGGTCTTAGATCGGTGGTTCGATCTGTCTACGATGCTGCTTTGCCTTGGTGTTAAATCCAATGACCCTCCATATTTTCTTATCCTATCATTCCACTTAATTTGATCCGACGATTGACAGATATTTGGGTGATCGAATTGTCAATCGTTTTGCCCTTCTGAGCTTTGATCTCTGCATACTGTTCGCTTCTCCTCCTAAGATTTTGTTGTTCCTATTTTCCATCGTCGCTGCTGTTCTTTCCATTAATGAAAAGCACAATCTTCTTATAAAACATGACAACAATCCCATGCTACATATCTAATGGTGGATTTCTGCTGATGGTACCCTTTGATTTTTACTATCCTTTCCCATTCATATTCTTATTTTTCCTTGTTGATGTTAGCCATTTGTGCTACATGAAGAAGGAGATGAGGGTTCATTCTTATTCCAATCCACTTTTTTTTCAATTTTCTTAGTGCTTCTTTGTAACAAGTTGTTCTGATAAGAGAAAACTGTAGAGCATTGGGAGAATGGGGTTCTTTAATCTGCAGTTTGTGAGGCAAGGAGTTCCACCTCCTGTGGCAAGCTTCTGCTGCCTCCTCATCCACGAGTCTCAGTGTATCATCTAGGTGAGCCATTGCTTCTCTTTTCTTATTTGTTCATATTGGAACCATTTCTTTGTTTATTGAGAGGTTTGATATGGATTGGTATGACATCTCGTTTCCTAGTTGATTTAGCACTAATCCGCAATGGTTTTTGAAATTCATTTTCCTTGTACGTTTTTAGCTCTTTTTCCCTCATTTCTTCGTGTATTAACCAGGACATAAAGGCCATCATCTGAACAACCCTTACATATGGATTTAGGTTCCATTTGTAGGGGTGTGGGAGGATAGTGTTGTGTAAGTAAAACTCACACATCCTTTCCTTTTCTTCCATGTTTCAGTCTTGGTAGGCATATAAGAAATTTTTGGGTGTGTCAAGGTTGTATCTTACCAGTTAAGCTAGATTTTCAATTTGATTTTTGTGCCATTTTTGTTTAAGGAACAATACATATACCCTAGCAGGTTGTTTGGACTCCAACATATCTAGGGACACCTGTATTATGGTATTTACTATATCTTCCATGGTCTCTATATTTTCACTCATGTAATCCAAATCTCACTTTGCTTCTTCCAATTTCTATTTTGGTTTTTGATTTTCCACCCTTAGTTTTTTATTGTATCCAATATTCTGCATGGTCATGATCTAGAATTTCTCTTACAGGTGTTAAATTTGCTTCTCCATTTCTTGATGTGATTCTTTTTTATTGTTTCCTTTGTTACTTTATTCCATTCTCTTCCATTTTATAACGTCAACCTTGGATTTTTCCAACTCCAACAGGGTGGCATAGAGAAGTTTTTCCATTGGTGTCTTAGTTTTGGAAGTTCCTTCAATTGGTAGTGGATTCTCTTATGTGCCTTCTATCTCTCCTTGGGGTGATTTTGCTTTGGATCCTTGCAATCCTTCTAGGCTAGGGGAGTATTTTACTTCCTCAACTTCATACTTCTTAAGGCATATGATACCATTAGCTTGATGAGCCCATGGTGGGACAAGAAATCATACTTTCCCTTTTTTACCTTGATGCTCATCACCTTCAAAGATTGAAGGAGAAAATAGGGTACAATTAAGTTGTTGTCTAGTTGTTGGTTGGAGTAATGCCTGAGTTGATGGATAAGTTTGAAATGATATGCACACACTACACTCATCCTTCTCTCACAAGTGACATATTTGATTATGTGATAGGCCACTTTTGGCTAAGGGTGAGGGAGGATTTCTCTCTTGATGCAAATTTTATCTTCTTGTGGTTTTTCATTTGGGTAAAAAAATGACTTTTTGTCATTGATAGCCTCTTACTTTTCTTCCTTATCCCAAGGAAGACCCATTGGTAGGATATATATTTTGCTGATAAATGCTTCATTGACCCTGATAACCAGACCTCTCACTGTTGATACATATTCTTGTTCTTTTATGTATTGAAAATTAAGTACAAACTCTAAATCAATTTCATTATCAAAACCCATGAATATTTCAAAGTAACCTAACTAGTTGCTTCTCTGAAGAATCTCCACAATTTATGGATTATCATAAATTCTTGATGGTTCTATTGGTTCCCTTTTATTGAACCCTTCTCCCATGTTCTCTTAGAAATTGTTACTCACTGATGTATAGAAGTCAAATGCACAAATATTTTTTCCAAGGGATAAGAGATTTGAAAAGAAAAATATGGGCTATACTTTCTTGTAGGAGGAAGTATACAGGAAGAGAAGAAAACAAAAATTAAGAAAATCAATCTTTGTTCTTCACAAAAATTTTAGTGTTTTTGAGCCAAGGGTTTGCAACATAAATTACTGATAAATTTAGGGCTTCAAAAAGGTATTCAAGAGTGACATCAAGAGGATGGGGGTATTTTCTCAAGGCGTTTCTATAGGACTATGCAGACAATCTCTACAGAACTGTGCAGACAAATTTCTACAGGATTGCAAACCATTGCTCATGAAAATTATGTAGACCATTGCACATGAAAATTATGCAGACCCAACAAAATGATTTTGACCATATAGAATTTAAAAAAAAATAATTTAACAATAGTTTAAGGAAAATTCGAGGCAGAGAGCAATTCTCTGTGAGGAAGATTTCGATAGCTACCTTCCTATGGTGACCCTGTTTCTCTGGAGAGAATCCTTATTTCTGGATGACTGCTTGCCTGTCTATCCCGATCTGTTAGCTGGTACTCCTTATCTCTTTTCTATGCTATAGAGTCCCTTATGTTTTACAACAATTTGAAATGGTGACCAAAAAGTTCACTTACTTGCACTTATGCCTGAATTTTGGGTTTAACTCCCATCTTATCCCAATTGTCGATATGATGGCTATTATACTCATGAAATCATGTTTTTGGGATCTTCATTTCGTTTGGATGCTTCTCCACTTGAATTATGTGTCAGTCTCATTCACCCACGAATTATACCTCCCCCCTTGACGTGACATTCAAGGACTTCCTCGTTCTCATCACCCTTGATATATTTAATATATTTTGACCATATATAATATGCATGCATTTAAATTTGTATGTTGCTAAATGCAAGTTTTTAGAGAGAGGAAATAAGTGTGATTACCTTAGGTTACCTTTGTGGGCGCACTGAGTTTTATATGTGTTTGAATTGTTTTGTACATTGAACTTTTAGTACCATTTTTGTTCCTATCAAAGATACGAAGGTTTGATGAAGTGGCTAGTCCGAGATTAGATGAGTTAGTGGTAGAAGGGAAATCTTCAAGAGCCCCTAAGCTAAAAATTCCAAGTTACCTATAGGAAGGTTGAATAAAAATGAAACAAACCCATGCCTTTTTATGTCTAAGGAAAGTTTCAAGCTCTCGGGTGCTTATTGAGAGTCAAAAGGGGCTTATTTTTCCAAAAAAAGAGCTTAAGCACAAATAGCCCAGAGGATTATCACAAGACCTAAAGAACCAAGCACTAGCATTTCGAGAGTTTTTCAGACCCTGAAAGATCGACGACTTATATTGTATCGTGCTCTTGACATTTTAGATCAACGATCGACATACGATTTCGGAGCCCCCTTGTCGGAGTCTCATTTGCATCCAAGCCTCAAGCACTCCAATGACACACCCCCTATCAATGAACTATATTTGAATTTTTTGCCTCCGATCAACGACCTAGATTTAAGTAGACACAACCCCAAATGGATGGTCCAGATATGATATTTGATCTCAAGTTTTCCCATCCAGGTGTCGTGTCAGCCCGCCAATAGAGCACTGTGAGGGAAAATTAGATATTACCACCATGACAGGTGGAACCCACCAAAGGGACACCAAAGCATATAAGATCTGGGTGACATGTGGCCTACCTGTTTACCACATCAGCGCCAACACGGACCAGTGAGAATGCACCATGTGTCCAAGGGGTGTCAACATGATAATGTTCGTGACTTAGCCAATTTTTTCTTTCAACCCCAATGACATCAATGGATCTCATTTGATTTCTTGTTCCTTTGATCAACGGTTAAGATTTGTTTTCACAATCATATTATCGGAATCCTATTTGAGCTTGATCCTTTAGCACTCCAAATGGGACACCTCCGATGGACAATATATATTTTCTTTCAGACCTCTTTCGAGTGGGACTGATCAACGATCTAGATCTCACGACAGCCCGCTAGTGAAGCCCTTCCATACCAGTCATATGTTGCCGTGTGTACATGTGAAACCCACCAAATGCACAAGTCAATACACTGAAAAATGGGTTACATGTGTACCGCTCCCCTACCATGTCAGTGCCATCTTGAACCAGTGAGAAGGTACCATGTGTCGATGGTGACATCAACATGATAATGTTTGTGCCTTAGTTGATTTTTTCTTTTGTACCAAGGCGTGATCAATGACTCTTTGCTCTCCTTAGACCTTCGATGGATGATCCATATTTGTCTTGTGGGCCCCTTCAGAGTCCCCTCATTGGAGTCCTGTTTGAGCCTGATCCTTCAACATTTCGAATGGGCACCTACGATGGATGAACCTGATATGATTTTAGACCTTTTTCAAGTGGGACCAATCAACGATCCATATATTCTCCTAGGTATCAAATTCTCCTGACCAGGTGTCATGTTAGCATGCTAGTGAAGACCTACGAGACTAACCAAGGGCTACCATGTGGATAGGTGGAACCTACCAGATACACAAGATAAAATATCAAAAGTGAGTGACATGTGTCACACTTTCTTGCCACTTCAGTGCCAAAGTGGACCAATGAACGACCACCACATGTCCAAAATGACATCAACATGAAGGTCTTTGCCTTCATACATTTCTAGTTCTTCCAATAAATCAATGGTTGTCGTAGTTACTTATTTAGAGTCCCTTTTGAACATGATCCTTCAACACTTTGAATGGGAACGTCCGATGGACGATCCAGATCTACTGGGATCTATTTCAAGTGGGATTGATCAATGGTCCATATCTCACGTTATCTTGCCAATAGTGCACCTGTCATACCAATCCGAAGCTGCCACGTGGACACATGAAAACCACCAAGGCACCTAAAAGCATATTGAATCTGGGTGACACATGTCCTACTTGTCTGCCACATCAACACCGTGGACCTATGAGAAGGCACCACACGTCGAGGGTGACATCAACGTAATGTTGTTCATTGTCTTAGCCATTTCTGGATTTTGGTCGAGCCAAACCAATGAATCTCATGCATTGTCAGACTTTCCCTGGCAGCTCTAGATCTATGGTTGAGTTTCTCTCTCAGAGTTCCCTCATTGGAGTCATTTTGAAAGAGAAGACGTTGACTACTCCTATGGACACTGCCGATTGACGATCCATATCTACTCTCGAACATATTTTAAGGGGGACCAATCAATGGTCTAGATCTGCTCTCGGACCTCTTGTAAGTGGGGTTAATCAACGGTCCAAATCTAATCACATGCCTACTTTCAAATCTATGGTTGAGATTGCTCGATCTACAAATAATTCATTGGGCCTAAAAAGTCTCAAATCAACATCCGAGATAGCTCTCCAAGAATTATCTAACGGTTTCTGAGTTTACACTTTTGCAGATCTTGACCGTTCCAATGGGTGCAACTTAGATTAGCGGTCTAGATTTGTTCTCAGACCTCTTTCAAGAAAGACCGATCGGTGTTTCAAATCCACTCATTGGAACTGATCCAATGATTGTTGAGTCGTGCAATCAATATAGTCATAATTCTGAGTTTATACCAGCTGAAGAAATGATTGCAGAGCTTTTTAAGAGGTAGAGATCGATGTATATTTTTGCTGGTAAATCTCCAAATGCCCCACAATATTTCTCTATGACATATATTCATCTAGGTGAAAGTGATTGTTACAACTTTTACCAGAGAAAAACCATTCAAGAATCAAGAAGCTGGAAACGGATTCAAGAAGATGGAAGTGGTTTCAAGAAGTAGTTTAGGGCATGAGAGAGAGAGAGAGAGAAATAAAAGAGAATGAAGGTGCTCATTGTGGAGGTCGACACTTTGGATAGTTAAAGAGTTTCTTGTAACCATATTTGTTCGACCACATAAGCCTTGAGCACAAACAAATGGTATATGCAACAGGAAACCAGAGATTCATCCCTTGTGTTTAAGTTTCAGTCTGTAATCCATCCTTCTATTGTATATGTGTTCTTGTAAAGAATCACCTCTCATTTTTTCTTTTCTTGTATCAGATTTGATTTATAAAATCTCAAGCAACAAGCCATTCACCATGTTCAATGTTACTATATGATGTCTGGTAATGACACAAAAGTGATTTCCTATGAATGTATGACCATTTCTTGTCACTTTATTTGTGCATTTAAATGATATCTAGAGGATACCTCCATGTGTTTGAAGGTGTAAAGATGTTTGTTTTGATCTGTATGCATCTGTTAGAGCTGTTGAATTCTTAATTGCTCAACACGTTGTTTTGTTTCCATACACTACATGATTCATTCACAACAGTTCCATGTGAGTTTATTTTGTTTTTCCTATAATTCATTATTTCATCTTCCTTTCAAGCTTGATTTTCTGAAACACTTGTGGACATATGCCTTTGATAGTTGAGAGTGTTTGACATCTGAATTGAAAATTGTTTTAGGTCTTATAATTTCAAAAGAAAGAGAGAGAGAGGGAAATAACTTCCCAAATATTGCATAACTATTTTACTGCAAATATGGCCTTAATATTCATCCTGAGTCTTGGCCACTGGGGTACCTCAACATTGTTACAACAACATCCCAGAACATCTCAAGGGATAACTTCCAAAATGGCGCCATTTCCAGGGAAGTAATTTGAAGAGATATTCCCTTGGGATACGACATTATAATCTCTGAGACTTGATGGTGAACATGCCTCAGGCACTTGGTTGTTAATATTTCACCTGGAGACTCCACAGAAGGAAAATATGGCCTCTTCCATAAGACACACTAGAATCCACCCTAACCCTGATTAGATTCTGATTTATTCCGATTCAGAAAATCTTGTGACCTAGAGGAATATCAGAGAGCGTCAGACCTCCTTTTTCTTAGGTAACCCTTACCTAGAAATCTCTCCTTCTGCTATTCATCGAAGTGCTAAAATTTGTAGATCTAATTGATACACCTAAAAATGAGTTTTCTACTTCAAATCCCCCCCCCCCCCATAAACTTTGATATTGCTCCTGAATTATTTTTTAAAATGTTGTCAAGAAGTAGGCTCTTTCCCTCAAACTTTCTTGAAAATCCAATTACTCCCCCATCCACTATGATCCCATTGGAGAGTCCACTGTGTTTTATTGGCAAGATCAAGTGCTGATATAGTAGCTGAAAGGTTTGATCCACTTGTTTTTTCAAATATACCTGAATTTCCTAATCTTGTGCATGGTATACGAGTCTGGGAAGACTATCTTCCTAGATTCAGAGAAGTTGATAATGATAATCCGCCTCATCATTTAGTAGAATTCCATTACTGTATGAATCGGTTGGATATCTTTCATGAAGATGTCCTCATGAAAATGTTCATGCTCTCTTTAGAGAGAGACTCTCGTCAATGGTACAGATCCTTTCCTGTTGCTTGTATAGCTTCACTAAAATATTTTCATATAATGTTTCATTCTAGTTACAAAAGGAGGCATCCCATTGATCTTCCTCTTGGAATTTTCTACAATGAAAGTTTTAAACCAGTTTTAGAGGATAGAGAGGACTCTTCCTGTGATAATGAAGAACAAGGGGAGATCACATATGATGAATCTAAAAAATATTTTGAAAGGGGAGATTACTATAACAACGAACATGAATAATATGGCATGGCATATTCAAATGAATAGGTATCACCAAGGAGTGATTGCACAAAAGTTTCAGAGAATATACAGGAGGATACAATACTTCTTTCTTATTTGCAAGATATTAGTCAAAATTATTTTTAGATGGAGATTACTTATTTTGAGGATGGTTATGAGTTGCAAATATCCACTGTTGTTTCAAGAAATCTGGTATGTGTTGATGAATATTTATATTTTCAAGAAGATCCAGAGAAGATTTTTGAATTTCCACATTCTAAGTTTCCTTTTGAACATTGTTGTAATGAAGAACTTGATTCAATTATAGAATACATAGAAGATTACTTTTACAACAATGAATAGAAGAAATAATTTTCTGGAATTGAGTTTGAAAAGGATGTCAGTTATGGACATATTCATAAATATTTTCAAGAAGAGACAATGCTTTCTTCATTGACACCTACTAATCAGAATCAAGATTTTGTTGCTGAAAATTCAGTAAATATATTGCACGGTAACATCATTGATGATGTATTACCCCTTTTTTTTATGAACCATCTGATACTCAATGGTTGGTTCATGAGGAATATGCTCATACTGGATTCTACAACACATATCCTATTTGTTATGAATACAGAGTTGAAGAAAATGTGCATATTTCTACAACATCATTCAAAAAAAATTGAAGAAGAAATATCTCCATATTTGACCATCATCACACAAAATCAGAGCTTGCTATTGAAGAACACATCTCTAAAGTGTATTCCTCAAAAAACATTATTAGTGCACCTGTTCATGTGAGTTATGAGGGTTCTGATGAAGGGTTTTAGATTTATGAATTATTTTCATTTGTTCTTGAAGGTATATAATTTGATAATTGTGAACAAGAACCAATTGAAGTATTATCATGTGACAAAGTTGTTGTACTTCCTCCTTTTTCTTCATCAGAATCACAAGTAGAGAAGTGGAAGAATGTCCAGGAGTAATTCAATCAAATCCACCAGGAAGAAGAAGCCTCAATTTTTGTTGAGAAACCTGTCATCCCCCGTATTTTTCATGATCCAATTGCATTTTGGTTGGAGTCTACATTGTCCAATGCCTCAAATGATTTAAGATATATGATGCTAGTATTTTCAGATCATAAGTATGAACTTCATAATCATATGATGTTGCCATCTCCGTTTTTGCTTGTCCTTATTCTGCAAAGGCACATACAAGGAGTTCAACCATGTAGTAAGGAACTCGCCTAACATCATTGGGAATGTCATTTAACTTGATCGAAGTGTCTGAACTAATTAGAGTAGGAAGGTTATGTACATAAATAAGGTTGTAGTCAAGCATTTGTTTCCAGTTTGTAGAGTTTTTTTTAATTTTACTTCATTCACTTTTTGTTACTTGAGCAAGTAGGTAGGATGATAACATTGGAAGCTATTGAGAATTTTTGTGTCACACATCACATCTATTTTCAAGTCTGAAGGAGATATAATTTTTGGGGCAGAATCCATAACCCAACTGAAGAAGGAACTTGGTCTATAGTTCTCAGTAGACCATAGGGGTATGTTGTCCCCACTGGAGCCAAAAGCTAGTACCATTTTTGTTCCTATCAAAGATACGAAGTTTTGATGAAGTGTCATGTCTGAGATCAGATAAGTTAGTGGCAGAAGGGAGAGCTTCAAGGGCCTCTGAGATAAAACTTCCAAGTTACCTCGAGGTAGGTTGAAGAAAACTACAACAAACCCATGCCTTTTTACGTCTAAGACAATTTTCAAGCTCTTGGGTGCTTATCGAGAGTCAAAAGGGGCTTATCATGCTCCAAAAAGATCTTAAGCGCAAATATCCTAGGGTATTATCACAAGACCGTGTCCTAAAGAAAAAGTGCTATAATTTCAGGAGTTTTTTGGACCCTGAAAGATCGACGACTCAGATCGCATCGCATGCCTGCATTTTTAGATCAATGACTGACATACGATTTCAAAGTCCCCTTATCGGAATCACATTTGGATCCAAGAATCAAGCGCTTTGATGGCGCACCTCTGATTAACGACCTAGATTTGAATTCGGTGCCTCTGATCAACGACCCAAATTTAAGTAGACGCATCCCCCGATGGATGGTCTAGATCTGATCCTTGATCTCAAGTTTTCCCGACCAGGTTTCATGTCAACGCGCTAGTAGAGCACTGTTAGGGCTAATCAAATACTTCCATGTGGACAGGTGGAACACACCAAATACACCCCAAACCATATTAGATCTTGGTGACACATGGACTACCTATCTTCCACATCAACGCTAGCGCAGACTAGTGAGAAGGTGCCATGTGTCCAGGGGGTGTTAACATGATAATTCTCACATCTTAGACAATTTTTGCTTTCGACCACGGTGAGATCAACGACTCTCATTTGATATCATGTTCCTCTGATTAGCAATTGATATTTGTCTTCACAGTCATCTTATCAAAATCTTGTTTGAGCCTCATCCTTCAACACTTTGAATGGGGCACCTGCGATGGACGGTCCATATTTTCTTTTAGACCTCTTTCGAGTGGGACCGATCAATGGTCCAGATCTCATGAAAAAATGCCAGTGAAGTCCTGCTAGACCAATCATATTCTACCATGTGGGCATGTGAAACCCACCGGATGCATAGGTTAATACACCAAAAATGGGTGACATGTGTCCCACTCCCCTGCCACGTTAGCACCAACGCAGACCAGTGAGAAGGTGCCACATGTATAGGGTGACGTCAGCATGATAATGTTCGTGCCTTAGTCAATTTTTGATTTTGGACCAAGGCTATATCAACAACTCTCTGTTCTCCTTAGACCTATGATGGATGGTCCATATTTGTCTTGTGGGCCCCTTAGAAGTCCTCTCGTCAGAGTCCTATTTGAGCCTGATCCTTCAACACTTCGAATGGGCAGCTGTGATGGATGACCCATATATGTTTTCAGACATTTTTCAAGTGAGACAGTCTATATCTTCTCCCATGTATCAAATCCACCCGACCATGTGTCACGTCAGCACGCCAACGAAGCCCTACCAGACTAACCAGGGGATTCCACGTGGATAGTGTTGAACAACTGAGAGGGGGGGTGAATCAGTTGTCACCGTGCTTAAACAATTATGCTTCTTTTAAAATATTTACAAGGCACTCAATGATGATCACAATAATGCATAGAAATGAACAATGGCACATTCAACATCAGTCACATATATGAGAAACACAGAGACAAAAATTTCCCATGGAAACCCATACAGGGTAAAAACCTCTTCTTCTTTATATGATAAGTATTATTTACATTCTTTACATTATCATACATTTGAGCACCAACTCATTGTGAAGCTACAACCTCTGTTTTGCAAGCTGCAACTTGTTGAGAGCACCAACTCTCTATTTTTCTCTAGCACCCACTAGAAGGAAGCACCAACTCCCTGGTTTCTCTAGCTCCAACTAGAAGGAAGCACCAACTCCCTAGTTTCTCTAGCACCAACTAGAAGGAAACACCAACTCCCTGTGTTCAAGCCCCCACTTGAACCTCTGAGGACACCAGTCCTCTCTAGCACCTTCCAATCTCCCTGGATTATGAATATTAAATACTGAAACCTATTACAGTGATATAGTGTTCAATAACAACTTACCAGTCTCATCACTATTCTGCAAGATTTGGCTATTCAAACTTCCTCACTGTCTTCCAGCGTGCATCCACTGCCCATTCTGTTCTTCTTCTTTTTATGCTCTGTGCGCCATGTCCATTCGTTGCACAATGCTTCTTTTATTCTTTTCAGCTGCTGCACTCTAATCCTTCTTCATGCATGAATCACCTTCAACAAAAACATCCACAACAATTCCAACAACAACAACCCCCACATCTCTTCTCTGTACTGTGTATTTATCGCTTTTTTGCACCTTCTGCATGCAATGTGCACAATACCTCTGCATACTCACACCGCGTCGATATCCTCCACAACTCAAGTGCTCTGTCTGATCATCATCGTGACTCTTCAACTTCTCTGGCCATTTTTCCACTCGTTCAGCATCACTGTATGTTATGCTGAGATTCCTCAGCGTCTCTGGCAATTGAAACTCTTTGTCTTCTCTGTGACAGTTGATCTCACCTTCTCTGTTCCAGTTACAAGCTTCAATGCTCATACAGCTATCAATCGCCTCCACGAGCATCTTCATCCCTTTTGAAGATTCCCAGAGACTCTTCATCTCCTTTGTTAATCACCCCGAAGTGTCTTCGAGTCCTTTGGCAGAAACCATCAATGGTTTATGGCAGTTACACTGTGACATGCAACAATAGCCCTCCGATTATGCTCAGATTCACCTGCATCACTGGATTAACTCTAATGGGTTCTTGTGTTATTTACCTGTTTTTCACTTTCGCAATTCGAAGATTCTGCGATGAGACATCTTGAGTCTCCATGTCACGAGTTTCGAAACTCTGAAATGAAGCTTTTCTGTGCTAGCTCCTTCCTTTATATGACCATGGCTATGACCAAGCGCTTATGCATAAAGCGCTTTCACAATTTCGCATTTCGTGAATCTGGAGATGAAGCATCTCGACTCTCCAAGTCACGATCCCCGAAACGCCGAAAAGAAGCTTGTTTGAACGTACTCTTCTCTTCAGCTCTTCGATGGTGTGACCACCGAATGAGACCACGCGCTTATGCATAAAGTGCTTTCGCGATTTCGCATTTCGTGAATCTGGAGATGAGGCATCTCGACTCTCCAATTCGCGATCCCCGAAACCCCGAGATGGAGCTGAGATCAACGGTCCACGATCTCGATGAATCTACGGTCTAGATCTCATTGTGAATTTGCATCTTGCGATTCCTTCGATGGAGGTTCTTGTCACTCCAAGTTATGATAGGCGAAACTCCGAAATGAAGCTTAGATCAATGGTCCACGATTTCGATGAATCTACGGTCCAGATCTCATCGTGAATTCGCATCTCGCGATTCCTTCGATAGAGGTTCTTGTTACTCCAAGTTGCGATAGGCGAGACTCCGAAATGAAGCTTAGATCAATGGTCCAGACCACACCTTGATCTGACGGCTGCGATTAAATCACGATTTTGATGGTTATGTTTCTTACCTCTCCAAGTCGCGATTCGCAAAACTTCGAAATGGAGTCGAATCAACGGTCCAGATCACACCTTGATCTGATGGCTGCGATTAAATTGCGATTTCCCATATCGTGATTTTGGTGGTTATATTTCTTGCCTCTCCAAGTCGCGAGTCGCAAAGATCTGAGATGGAGCTGGATCAACGGTCTAGAACAAACCTCGATCTGACGGCTATGATTAAATCACGATTTCAATGGTTATGTTACTTGCCTTTCCAAGTCGCGATTCACAAAACCTTGAAATGGCGTGGGATCAACAGTTCCGATCAACACTTGATCTGACGGTCATCGGGAATTGTAAATGGGATCCAACGATTAGAAATGTTGCTTCTCCTCCTGATCTTACTTTGTTCCGCTTAATCTGATCTTGCCATCGATGATCTACCAACAATCCTCTGCACTATCTCTTCTGAGCTTAATCGAATATTCTTTGCAGCGTCTTCTCATAATGCCCATCTATTAAATACTTTCTGTACTCATGCCATCTTCATTGTTGTACTTTCCATCAATGACAAGCATTCGTTGTCTGTTAAATATTTTCCAACAAACAGGTGGAACCCACTAGATACACAAGATGAAATATCAAAAGAAGGTGACACGTGTCACACCTTCCTGCCACCTCAATGCCATATTAAAGTCCACGACGTGTCGAGAATGACATCAATATGATGATATTTTCCTTAACTGTTTTTTGGGTTCATGATCGAGCCAGATCGACGAATCTTGTGCGTTTCTAGTTCCTCTGATATATCAATGATCATCATAGTTACTTATTCAAAGTCCCTTTTTAACCTGATCCTTCAACACTTTGAAAGGGCACCTACGATGGACGGTCCAAATCTACTCAGACCTATTTCAAGTGGGACCGATAAACGGTCTAGATCTCACATCAACCTTCTAGTAGGGCACCTATCAAACCAATAAGAAGCTGCCATGCGGAAATGTGGAAACCACCAACAAAACCTAAAAGAATATCAAATCCAGGTGACACATGTCCTACCTGTTTGCCACATCCGCACCAGCATGGACCAGTGAGAAGGTGCTATGCATCCAGGGTGACGTCAACGTAATGTTGTTCATTGTCTTAGCCATTTTTAGCTTTTGGTCGAGTGAGATCGACAACTATCATGTGTCATTGTACTTCCCTTGAAAACTCTAGATATAGGTTTGAGTTTCACTCTCAGATTTCCCTCCTTAGAGTCATTTTGAAATAGTATACCCTGACCACTCCGATGGACACTGCCAATTGAAGGTCCAAATATACTCTCGAACATATTTTAAGGGGGACTAATTAATGGTCCATATTTTCTCTCGGACCTCTTGCAAGTAGGGCCGATCAATGGTCCAGATCTAGTCACACGCCCGCTTCAAAATCAATGATCTTGATTGCTCGATCTACAAATAAGTCAATGGGCCTAAAAATGATCAGATGAACGAAATAGATAACTCTCCGAGAATGATTCGACGGTTGCTGAGTTTGCAAATTTGCAGATATCGACCGCTCTGATGGGTGCAACTTAGATCAACAGTCCAAATCTTCTCTCGGACCTCTTTCAAGAAAGATCGATCAGTGGTTCAGATCCACTCGTCAGAATTGATCCAATGCTTGTTGAGTCACACGAACTATACAGTCATAATTCTGAGTTTATAACAACAAAAGAAATGATTGCAGGGATTTATAAGAGGAAGAGCTCGATGGATATTTTTGCTGGTAAATCTTGAGCTGCCCCATGATATTTCTCTATAACAGAAATTCATCCAGGTGAAAGTAGTTGGTACAATTTTTACCATAGAAAAACCATTCAAGAATCAAGAATTTGGAAATAGATTCAAGAAGCTGGAAGTGGTTTCAAGAAGCAGTTTAGGGCATGAGCGAGAGAAATAAAAAAGAATGAAGGCACTCATTGTGGAGGTTGACACTTTGGGGAGTTAAATAGTTTCTTGTAACCAGAGCTGTTCGACGACACAAGCCTTAAGCATAGACAAATGGTAGATGCAACATGCAACTAGAGATTCATTCCTTGCGTTTAAGTTTCAGTATGTAATCCCTCCTATTGTATATGTGTTCTTGTAAAGCATCTCCTCCCATTTTTTCTTTTTTTGTATCAGATCTTATTTATAAAAACTCAAGCAACAAGCCATTCACCATGTTCAGTGTTACTGTATGATGTCTGGTAATGACACATAAGTGATTTCCTCTGAATGTATGACCATTTATTGTCACTTTCTTTGTGCATTTAAATGATATGTAGAGGGTAACTCCATGTATTTGAATGTGTGAATATGTTAACTATTTGAAGGATGTTTTTATTGATATGTATGCATTTATTGGAGTTGTTGAATTCTTAATTGCTCAGCACGTTGTTCTGTTTCCATAAGCTACATGATTCATTCACAATAGTTCCTTGTGAGTTTATTTTGTTTTTCCTCCAATTCATCATTCCATCCTCCTTTCAAGCTTGATTGCATGAAACACTTGAAGACATATGTCTTTGAAAGTTGAGAGCATTTGTCATATGAACTAAAAGTTGTTTGAGGTCCTATAATTTCAAAAGAAAGAGAGAGAGGGAAAAAAACTTCCCAAATACTGTATAACTATTTTACTGCAAATCTAGCCTTAAGATTCATCCCGAGGCTTGGCCCCTAGGATGACTCGACATCATTCCGACAACAATCTGGAACATCTCGAGGGACAATAGAACTGATGCAAGTTGCTGGAAATTTTTCACACAACTGATGCAAGTTGCTGGAAATTTTGCACAGAAAAGGTCTCCGGAGTTGTGTTATAGGAACATAATTCTTTTAGAAATGATAAAGATTTTTTTTTCTTCCTTTGCTGGTTGAATCTGTTGAAGACTTCTATGGTGATGGAATTCCTTTGTATTTCCTGTAATTTATTGCTCTAATTTTTTTATTGTTGCTGAAATAATTTCTACAGGATACACGAGATCCCGTAGAATTTGTTTTATGGAGGCCAAAGGATGGTATTTTGTTGATGTTAGTAATGTTGATGGTGATAGTAGTGTTATTGAAGTTGATAGTGATGATGTTGGTGTTGATAATGATTTTTTTCAATGGAAACCTATGTTCCATTTGTTAGGAATGATCTTGTAGGAATCTGTATATTTATCCTGTAGATCATTTTTCTTGGAACAAAGTGTTAAAAAAAAACTTAGGAAATGTAAAGTGTAAATTAATGAAGGGAAACAAGGGTAATTTATGTATGATAGGATGAAAAGTGTTAGGTATGTAAGATGATGAGTGGAATTGCATAAAACTTTAAAAATGCTTACTACTTTTTATTGTTTGTTGAGGATTCATTGTTGATGTGTTCTTTATGGCTACTAATTTCTTGCTTCCTATGCAGATGGTTGCTGAGATGGCTACCAGTCTTTTCAGTGACTGATTATACAAGAGATATCCCTCTCTGGGTTGTAAGGGTCAGCTTCCAACATGCAAGTGGTTTGTAGGTTACTTCTATGATTTTCTTCCTCAGCTAAACAAATTTACGGAGTAATAACATTTTGGCACCGTTGCCGGGGGAGCGAAGGTGAAATCTTCCCTAGGATAAACAAAAAAGTTCAGATTTGACTTATGATGGTGAACAAAAGACAAACACAAGGTGGATGCACCATTCACTTGGTGACTCCAATTAAGCTTCAAATCAGATCCATAGATTCCACTGGAGAACGATACTTGTTCACAAAGATATGGAAAAACTAGGTAACAAAGATTGAGTTTTCTTCAAGATGTAATATGTTTTTTTATTAATTATTTATTGTCCTTTCCCAATCATATTAAAAGGGTTTTCTGTTGTTTATTGTATTCAAATGAAGACTGTAAATATGCACTTGTGTATCCCTCTTTAAAAGTTGTAAATACACTTTCTTCTTGCACTGCTAATCCTGAACAAGATCCTTCTCCCGAATCATATGATGACCATATTCGGTCTTTTGAACTTCATGAAGCCAAGGTTAATATTATCCTCCTGTATCAAGTATTATACCTTCCAATATCCTAGAGAGATAAAAACCTCTTAAATTGCCTCTTATTCTTCATGATTTTCCTCTGAAACACTATAAATACCTACATATGTTTGATGGATGACTTGACAAGATTTCAACTGAAAAGCACATCCAAGGTTTTGAGCATTTTCTTGACCTTTTCGAAGTTGAACATGTTGATGTTTGTTTGAGATCCTTTTCTTAATCATTGCAAGAAGATGTTAAAGAATGGTTTAGACATTTGAATCCTGAATCAATCAGCTCATGGGATGAATTGAATGATGCTTTTCTGAAGTTCCGGGGGAAAAGAAATTATTGGAACCAGTATGTTGCAGAGTTTCACACACTGAAAATACATAAGGAAGAAAATGTATCTATGTTCAACAATAGGTTTTCTAGTTATTATTACAACATGCCTAAACAAGTACAACCCTGAAGCTGCTGCAATGCTCAATTATGCAACAACCTTTCATCCATATCTATCTTTTCTTTTGATGGAAATAAGATATAATACCTTGCAACATATGTTTAATAATGCTCAAGAGGCTGAAGATAATTTACAATATTGTGGTAAGTTATCTAAGCAGTTTGAGGATGAGGAATTGGATGCTAAAGAATATGAGACTGGACAAAAACAAAAACCAACAGTTTTGAATTTTGAGCAGAGGATTAATAACATCATGCATCCTCTTGAAGTTTTTAATGCTAACACTTTTGCAAAAGAATATATTTCACCTATTCAAGAAGAAGTTGTTGGCCCAAATTGTTTTGATGCTGATTTGAATTTGGATCCATGTCATCATGAGCAAGAAACTGATTGTTTTATGTATGCACTTGTAGATAGTCATGTAAGTGAATTTGGAGACCAGTCTGCTGCCCAAAATTTTCTATTAGAAGATATTGTAGATATTTCTGATTTGCCCAGGTATGATGAATATGATGACGATTATGGTGTTGATTTGCTAGAACAAGAAACTGCATGTTCTCAATAAAAAAATGTTCATTTTTATCAACTTCAGGAAAGCATTCAACTTGCACATTACAGTTGTGCTAAAGAATATGAAAAGAATAGTGAACTGGTTGAAGGTAATTCTAAGCCATTATCTTTTGCTTCCTTTAAGTTCCTTAAGGAAAAATTTAAAATCATGAATGAAAGAAGAGAATCTGAATGGATCCAAAATCACACCAGTTTATCAGAACAAATTGATAGTCCTTTAGTGCTGCAACAACTTTCTCAATTTTTTCATGACCCTATAGCATGTTATTTGGATAGTTTGTGCAATCAAAGATTTCAACTTTTGACTAACTGTGAGCCTGAAAACAAGGAAGATGAGAACTTAGTTTTGCAGCCAACATAATTGTCTTTTCCAATAGGGGTTTCATTGCAAAAGTCTTATGAATATTTTCAGTCCTTTCATGACAGCTATCACTTATATTTGCATGGAGGTTATAGTTGGAGGGGTCACACATCAGAGTGACAATATTAAGCAATGTCTGGACATCATTTTGTATTTTTTGGATGATCCTTTTGCAACATTTTTGGAGTCAACAAATGGGCCTAAGTTTTTGAATTTTGTCAAAGTTGAATCTGTTTGCAAGTTTTTATTGGAGTTGTGGTTAAGTGGGCTTCTCATTTTGCCTCTGAAGGAGTATAAGAAAGGAGGTGGAATAGTTGACTAAGTGCTTATATGGCTTCACTGGATTTTTGATTTCACCTATTCAAATAGATCAGATATTATCTTAGTGTAAGTAATCGTTTGAATAAGTTTAGTGTTTTGAGCATGTTTCAATAGTTTGCAGTTTTTTGGCTTCAGTGTGATTGTTTTAGCAACAATGTTTTCAGTTTATAGCACAGTTTGGTTACAGTTTGCAAAACGAGTTGGTTGCAGGAGAACATGTCCGCCACATGTTGCATGTATGGTTTGGGAATAGCCCAATGGTTTGGCACTGATCTTCGGGTTCTTTGTCGCCTCGTAGGGAGGACACCATCCCCATTGGAGCCGATGTTAGCACATGTAAATTTTTGTAAAATTTTTGTAATTTGGCCGAGATTCGGGCGAAGAGGTTTTTTTGCTCTTAAAGTAAAAAATGATAATTAAGGTTAAGGTTTGTTTCTTTTTGGAAAGTGAGCTAAAAAATAAAAATCTTTGGCAAATTGTTTTCTAATGTCGACAAATAAAAATAAATAGATTCCTATTCTATGTTGTCTACACCCGATTTTAGCAAGGACTGAATTGATACCTCTCATGGAAGAATTATGGCATGTTTTGAATTACAAAAGCAAAGCAACGTTTGTTTGGGGGGTTTTCGAACCACATTGTGTAACAATCTCTCGACAGGTTGCTTGACAAGGAATTTTCTGAGGCTATAAAACGTTTGATTACAGCTGTCCACGAAATGGTGGTGAAGCAAGCTGAGGAACAAAAGTATAAGAGGAAATCAAAAAGACTTTCTAAATTGCTTGAGAAGTCAAAGGAAATACCCAATTTTGGTTTGGATCCCAAAGATACTTTGGCATAAGAAAAGCGGAGAATGTTTCCAGGATTCAATACCAAGCTCCTACAGGTTAAGACATCATTGTAGAGTCTTCAAATGTCATGAACATGTCAAGAAACTGAAGAACGGGTGAAAAATGAGCCTTGCTGCGCAACATCACTGCGCATTTTATGAAGGTTACTGTTGCGTAGCGAGCATGCTGCGCAACTGTGACAGAGCAGTTTGTCATCTCCAGATCAGCTTGTGTATGTCAAAAACTATGCCAACTCACCTTCATCGACTCTAGAAGTTAAAAATCATCATCAAGTCTCCTTGATAAAAGAAGATTAAACAGATAAAGCATATCCTCTGCAGAATAGGTTTTTGTTTCCTAAATTGGCAAGGAGTTTCAAAGTCAAAACAGAAACCCCAGTTTGTAGGGATTGAACATTAAATTTTGTAACTCCTTTTATTTTTTAAAAAATGGAGATCTCGACCTCCTAGTTTTGATGTGAGGCTATGATGTATGAGATTCTATATAATGTAATGAAGAAGACTCATGACAGGGGGCACAAGCGTGAGAAAACTTTTCTGGTGCAAATTGTAAATTTTAACGAGATTAACGAATTTGGCCTGGATTAGAAGTACCTGAACAATTTGACTTCAGGGATACAAGTGCAGTTTTTTTCCTTATGTGTGTTCTTTCTTAAAGTATGTTTTATTGTTTCATTAAATTCATCTGAATGTTTTTCTTCTACGATGCTTGAGCAAGAAATTTATGTTATAGGATTCATCTAAAGACCAATGCTATGTTACATACACTTAAGCATTTACATTGTTTTTCCTCCTTTATAATCTTAAGATTCATCTAAATTGATGCCCTAGGTTGGTGAATCTATTTCGTTTTCAACTATCCATCTACAATGATATTTCAATGGCCTAAGGAGGAAACTTCTATCTTACCCTTGGAATGTCTATGTTCAATTAGACTAGAATCCAACAAAACCATTGATCTCAATCCATGTTGACTCCATGCCCAATGGTCCTCTCCTTTGCCCTACCAACCAATTTGATAAACCATGTTCTCATTTTCAGATCCAGCCTGTGTTCTTGATGGGTGTTCTATATGCACTAAATCCCTCAATTAAATTGTCAACCCAAGGTAAGTAAACTTAGAGTTGTAGCACTGTATATGCCAAGGCAAAAAAGTTAATGGAAGTATGGTCTAACTAAGGAGATGATCTATCTAAGGGTTAATATACTTAAGCAATGACTCTTTCATTTTTATCAATTAGCAAATCCTATTAATGAACTTGAACTATTTACCCTAAGCGGATTCAAACAATGGATCGATGGATTGTTCCTAAAGAAGCAAATCAAACCCTAATTTGAACAAGTTAATCTATTCAACCTAATGAACAACAACAATAAATTACTTTTGATCTTCTATCTTTAAGCAAATAAGAAATCAAACAACTAACCTATCAAAACTATTTCAGCAAGTAAACTCTATTCTTAAAACAAAACTCATAATCATTTCTATTTTGCAAAGGACAAATCTTGACCTACTTAATCAAATAGCATTATGATTGTATTGAAAAATTAATCAAAACTATTCTTAATTTGCAATAACAGGAAATTCAAAGATGATGATTATGTCTTCGGTGCCTAATAACATCACAATGGCATCTGACTATTAGTGACAATTCAAGAGGGATTAATTCAATGTTGAATTCTACAGAGAAATGAAAAGTGTGAATCAAACAATCTAACGAAATCTTTGCCATCATAGAAGAAACATTAAATATCCTGAAAATCCACGTGATCTCTAAATTTCATGCATCAATCACCGATGATTAAAAAAATTCTTATACTAATTCAAACACACTCTTATGCTAACTAAAGTAAATTTACAAGATTATAAACTTATGACTAAAAATATTAATTCGAAATCAATCTTCTAATTAAAATCACAACTCAAATCTAAAACTGAGATTTCATAAATTAAACCAGGTTAATCCTATTATTAAAATTCAAATTTCAAAATAACATGCTTGTAAAAACATAATCCAAAATCTACTTCTATCCTAGCATACTAAAACAAGATTGATAAACAAAATAGATCTATGAAAGCATAACTTGAACTAATAATTAAATCAACTAATAAAACTTGTAATTATTTATCCATCGAAGCTTGCAAAATAAACTCTGTCTAAACTAATCCTCTGTTCTAAATACTACTCTGTTTTAACTTGCAGAAATCAATTTAAAAATTTAGCACATCATCTAAGTTAGTAGCTTGCAAGCCAATTGTTAAGAACTAAGAGACATAGAATGACAAATAACTATCTCCTATAAGCAACCTACAAAAGAGGAATTAGACAATTAAATTATAAACAACAAACACGGTATTTAAAACTACAAAATACATATAACAGAGAAATGAAATGAATTATAAAAACACAAATGAAACACACGATCTATCTATCTAAGTATTCACCCAGACCACTGGTGGCCCCCCCAACAGGTCGTGGCTACTCTTCAACAACAAAACGCGAGCTCAAATCAACACGATTATGTCATTAATTTAAAAAACACAGTCTAAACATAAGTTTGCAAATATGTCTCAATTACACAATGAAACGTCTTCTTAAAATTTTGTCCTATGGTCTGGCCACTACTGGTGGTATTTTTAGCGAATTACAGTTTGAGAGGTCGACCACTGGAAGGGTCAACCTCCTCTAAAAATGGCAACTTCCATTAAATGCCCTCTAACAACTTTGGCTTCTAGAAAATGGGTGAGCCACTCAACGATTAGCATAACTGCCTAATCTTAGATGTCATGAGCTCTGTAGATGAAGGCCACAAGGGGGCACAAAATGCAGGTAATTGATTCACCCATCACAGGCCGCCAATGCACCAACCGCCAACTCGCCTGTGCTCCAAGTGCTGGATCGCGTGTTAGATGGAGTGCTAGATCACGTACCGGATGGGGTGCTAGATGAAGTGCCGAACGAGCTACCGGATGGAGGATCAGACTGCGAATTCACCCTGTTACACACTGATCATGCATTAGATCTTTAAAATCATCAAATCAAATTGAATTTAACTCGAAACCATTGCAAACATTGATTGCACATACCTGTTATAAATCCATGATGAATTGATACAAAATCCTTTGAAAACTCCTTCAAAATGGTCAATAACATATACAATACCGGTGCAAAAAGGATTCAACCATCGAAACAAAACAATCAAAATATGAGCCCAACAATTCTTAATAAGAAAACCATTTTTTTCAGTGACTCAGTATACAAGAGAGAGCTCTCTTTGGGTTGGAAGGGCTAGCTTCCAAGTTGCAAGTGGTTTGTAGGTTATCTCTATGATTTTCTTCCTCAACCAAATCAATTTACGGAGTGGTAACACCTTGATGTAAATATGATGACTACATATGGAAGGATGTATACCTTTCATATCCTTATAATCCCATGCAAAGGTGGCAAAATGTTTCTTTTCATCACATCTAATATTTTTTGTTCTTGTTGATTGGTAAGTTTTGTGTTGATTCTGAGTGTTTTTGCAGGGTTGACCTCTATGGTCTTGACAGAGGGATCTTTAGTTTCAACTGTGAATAGTTATTCCCTTATATATATATATATATATATATATATATATATATATATATATATATATATATATTATCAACAAAGATTTCAGATTTGATTTCATCATTCATCCCTTCTATTCTCACATCAATAGGATATTTGTTTTGCAAAAAATTTAAAAGGAAGGTATCCTCATCAATTTTACTACTAGCCAAGGTTCTAATTGTGTAGATATGATAGGTAGTAGTTTGGACCATGTATTCTTTTTCTTCTACCCACATTGGAAGTTTTTCTGATATTAATGGTTGGGAAGAGGGATAAAGGATAAGTTGTTTTTGGGATTGACCATAATTTATTGTCATTTTGCCCACCCTTCAACCGATGTATGCATATGATATTCCCAACCAAGGCCTCCCAAAGATGAGAGGGTACCCATTGAATATTGACTTGGTTTGGAAGACCAAAAAGTCGGTAGGATACTCCCAATAATTGATAGAGAGTATTATGTATTCCAACATCCCCTTAGGCTTGATTGTGGATCTATATGCAAGTTGGAGGAAAATGGGGGTGTCTTAAGAATCCTTGAAGGTTCAATATTAACATGGTATATTTTGTCATAACATTTATTCCAACCCCTAAATCTATGAGAGTATTTTGGATCAAGGTTTTCTTGAAGTGTACATTCACTAGAGGGATTCTTGGATCCAAGTGCTTAGGTACAACTATCTTCCCAAGCATAAGGTCAACTAGTTGTCCTATAACATTGATTTTAGGGGTGTCCTTTATTTTTCTACATAGCCTTATGATCCACTCTTATTTGATAAATCTATTAAAAATGGGCACATCCTTGATGGCTTGTAGGAGAGGTATATTCACACACAAACTCTGAAGTTATCCTAAAAGTTCATTCTCTTCAGATGTATAATTTTTCTTTTCATTTAGTCTTTCAGGATAAGGTGGGGTTTGTGGTTTTGGTAATATAACATCATATTTCTCAAGTTATACATATTTTATGAGCTTTGGTTGTTGTTGTAATACTTTTTTTGATCTAAGATTAACTTCTTTTACATCCAAGGAGTAAGTCTGATATGTTGTTTCATTGTTGTATAGAAGTTGAACCTACTTGTTATTTGGATTGGGGGAAGGTAAATGTCGTTGTTTAGTACGAACACTATTTTGAATAGTGTTATTGGATTGAGGAGGAGGAGGCAATAATGTTGGTTGCTGGAAATTGTGGGGCCTCCATCCATGTGGAGATTCATTCCACTAGGGGTTTTGGTTTTGTGGCATGCTAGGGAAGGATTGGTAGGGAGGAGGAGTAGGTTTCCCTTGGTATTACCATGTATTTGGAATTGTCTAAGGATATGGGTTGGGATTATACCATGGTTTAGACGACATTTCTGTATTATATGCACCAAAATTTTGAGAAGGATTGAAGTTCAAACATATTTGGAAGGGTCTTGGTGCTCCAGGTCTCTGTTGATTGATGAAGCATATTGATTCCACATTCTCGTCTTCTCCTAAAAATTTAGCTTTCAATCCTGGAAAATAATGACATTTATCATTTGCATGATTTTCTTCACAAATACCACAAACATCTATAAGGTCTAAAGGGCATTCATTCCTAGGACGCCTCTTGGTGCATTTAGAGCAATAGATAGTTAATTCCTTTTCCACTTCCTCCTATTCCTTCTTGAACTACAAGGTATCAATTTGCATGGCTAAAGAATGGAAAATATCAATTTTCATATCTTCTATTAACCCTCCTAATTCATCTTTTATATGGGCTGCAGGGTTTTAAGATTGAGGTACCATCCCTCTACCATTTCTACCTTTATTTCTTGAGGAGCAAGAATGGTTTTTGAATATTTTATTGATATCGTCATAGTCCATTTGGTAGATATCTCCATTAGATAAGATATTTAGTGTTTCCATGCGATCCTCTCTTACTCATCTGAGTAAGACAAGCTTGAGTGAATCCTCATCCAAAGTGCAGTTGTGAGCTCTTTTATAGCTTAGCTGAAATCTCTCTTCAAATTATTCTAGAGATTTGTCAGGTCCTTGAGTCATTCTGAAGATCTAATATCTTGTGGCCCTTTCTCTGCAATAGTCCCTGTATTTTTCATTGAATTTGTTCTTCATTTGATCCCAACTTGTGATGTTGTTTCCCTCTATTTCCCTCTAGACTCATGAACCATCTTAGAGCTGAATCCTTTAAAGTAGAAGGAAAAAGTTTGAGATTTTGTTCATCCATAGTATAAACATATGTCTTGCATATAACTACAAACTCAAACAATAAGGTGTCAGGATCTTCTGAAACGAGACCATGGGAATGAGTCAAGGCAAAAGGATTTATATTTTTCATCTTAGTTTCTTCATTGGTTTCTCGTACGGGAAACTCAAATACTTATACCATCTCTTCTTCACCAGCCATGGTATGAGGTGATGGAGATTGAAATTCATCCAAAAGGTTTTCAAATTCTCTAGCTCCCCTTTCCAAGAAACTTTCAAGTGTTAAAGGACCAATTTTTGTACTACTTGGACTTGTTTTTGCGGTGGGGTTTTTTGGTAAAAATTTTCCTTTCTTATCTCTAGGTCGAGTTATTCATAAAGGTAAAGGAAGTGAAGCTATTATTTTTTTTATAATCCTAAGATGCAAATAATGTGGCAAGGAACTATCAATATTCACTTGAACTAAAAGCACTTGGGATTTTACACTACAAAAATTATACAGTGAGGTTGGCATTGTGACTGACGTATTGTTCCTAATTATCCAAGTCACAGAAAAACAAAATGAAAATGATATGCCATCTTTAGCACCTCCCCGACAATGACTCCAAAAAGTGGTGGGTCTAGGAATAACAACAATAATGATGATGCCTCCTTGGCTTGTTACTTTACTTGTCAACCCGAGGTTCATACAAACTTAAGAGCTTTTGTGCAAAGTATATGCAAAATGCACTGATAACAATCTAGGTCTGATATTGATCAATGGGTTAATACATAAAACTTATGCAAGAATATGAATTGCATAAAAATAATTTAAACTACTTGCATGAATAAAAGCATATCAACTTCAAATGACAATTGATCTATGTTCAGTAAGAGAAATCTAGTCTAATGGCATGAAATAAACACATTGCTATAAGCAAAACCAAACTGATCAAAAGCAAGAAAACTTACTCTATTGTATGACATGAAACTGCATAAAGAAAACAAACTATTGCATTGATTGAATGAACCAATTTATGCCTAACCCTTGAGTCAACACCAAGCCATGTGTCATCTTATTGTCTACTACTAATTTCAAGAAAAGATGATTGAGAAAATTAAGAAACTTGAGCTAAGAAAGTCCTATAAGAAGTTTCTACATGAATTGTAATAGTTCTACGAGAATTTTAAAAGTCCTATAGGAAACTCCTATGGATACAAAAAAGAGTCGTAAGAAGCTTGCAGAAGGATTCCAAAGCATTGACAAAGATAGACTAAAATATAATGAGGTAGTACTAAGGTTTTTAGATTTGAGAAGACACCCTTGAGCATCCCAATAGACTTCTAACCCTTTCTATAGGAGACCTGCTAAAACTAACAATTAACAACAAGTTGATGGAAATTAGAGATTACCATGCATAAATATCTTAATTCTTCAAGAAAAAAGTAAAAGACTAACTAATAACACACTAACATTCAAGAAAAAGAGAAATTGCAATAGGGTCCTTGAGCCCTCTTGAATGGGACCTACCCAAGAAGCATAAGGAACCTTGAGGAAACTCTAATAAGATAAGAAAAAATACATATTTATTTCATCAAAATCAGAAATTTACATCAAGAGCAGAGCTTCAAGTCTCCAACAAAAGTCTTCGTAAAAAAACTTAACACAATATTCAAAATTTTACAAGTTATCTCCCTATACTTAGCAACTTATTTATACACTTGAGAAATCAACCTCTTCACTTGGATTGAGGAGGAAAACAAGGAAACAACATATCTCAATTAATCTCCTCTGATTTTCTAACTGCTACTTGCAAGGAGCAATCATTAGTAAATTGGCAACACTCTAGAGGTAGGTGGGGGCTAGGGTCCCTTGATTCTTGGAATCCTCCTTTCCTTAAGGGGTTTGGCCTACTTAATTTATGCTACACACATTCTTTATCATATACATTAGATAAAAAAAAGTACTATAAACATAAAATTTCACCTCAAAAACTTATTCATTAAGAAACATACAAAAGTACTCATGACTACTATTAAACATGGTAAAAAAAGAACTATTTGTCATATAATGGTGAACATGTGTTTATGATGAGAATTTTAGATAGGAAATATTGAGGCCCATCAACTGCAACCAAATGGAACCTTCTTCATCCAACTCAGGGAACCTGGTTTGAGTTTGGCACTTAGTTACAATCATTTTCTTTAGGCATGAGACATGAAAAATACAATGGAACTTAGAATGACTAAGAAGAGCTAACTGGTAGGCCATGGGACCCACTCACTTGAGAATTGTATAAGGACCATAAAATTTGGGGGAAAGTTTCTGATAGTGTTTATCTTTGAGTGAAGTCTTCTTATAAGGTTGCAAACGAAGAAACACATGCCCCCCTTTAGCAAATTAACATTCAAAATAACCCTGATCTGCTTATTGCTTCATGCGATTTTGAGCCAGGACCAAATTTTGTTTGAGGGTATGGAGAATGGAATCTGAGACTGTAATATTGTTGTCAAACTCCTGAACCTTGGAGACACCTAGCATGTATGAGAGAACCGATAGTGGATTTTTCCCATAGACTACTTCAAAAGGAGTCATGCGAATGGTAGTATGGTAAGATGTGTTGTACCACCATTCAACTAGGGGTAATCACTGAGCTCATTGAGTTTGCATATTGGATGAAAAACACCTAAGATATTTTTCCAAACACTTGTTGACAACTTTCATTTGTCCATCAGTTTGGGGATGATAGGCAGTGCTGAGATGCAATTGGGTTCCCTAGACACGAAACATTTCTTTTCAAAAATTGCTGGTGAAAGTTGGATCTCGGTCAGAGAAAATAGAATGAGTCATCAGTTTGAATATATTATCCAAAAAAATATGAGCCACCATGGATGCGGTGAATGGGTGTTGAAGAGAACATAAATGATCATATTTGGAAAGATGATTTACCACCACCATGATGACTGACTTATTGCTCGATTTAGGTAAACAAACAATGAAATCCATAGAAATATCACACCAAATAGTAGGTGGAATCGAGAGCAGTTGGAGTGTTCCTGAAGCTTTGATTAATTTTCCTTTATTGTGTTGATAGGTATCACATTCTTCCAAAAAGGTGTGGATATCCTATTTCATACCGTCCCAAAAAAATGAACGTTTGACCCATTCATAGGTTTTGGTAAACCCTGAATGCCCAACTGCATGTGAAGCATGAAACTTAGAGAGGACCATAGGTTTAAGGTTCAAATGTTTGCTTAAATAAAGGTGACGTTTATATAACATCTCTTCATTGTGCCAAGAGTACCTTGGAGAATCTTGAGGATCTTATTGAAAATTTTGGATTAGGCTAGAAATTTTGGGGTCTTGCAACCATTCCAGGTGAATGACCTGAAGCCAGTTTTCTGCAATGAATGATATTTCCTTGAAAGAGAATTAGAAACAAAATTTTATTTTCCCTTCTTGTAGATGATCTCATAATCATATCCAAATAGCTTGGTCACCCATTTTTGTTGCTTCAGGGAGGCAATTCTTTATTCCAAAAAATACTTAAGGCTACGATGATCAATTTTAATTTAGAAGCATTTCCCCAAGAGATAAGGATGCTAGAGATACACTGCATGCATAATAGCCAATATTTCCTTTTCATAGGTTTATTGGCTCATATGTCACTCTGATAGTTGTTTGCTACTGAAAGCTAAAGGTCGACCATCTTGCATGAGGACTGCCCCAATGCCTTTCCCTGACACATTTCATTCTAGGAAAAAAGTATTAGTGAAGTCGGGTAGTGTTAGGACAAGAGTAGTGCACATAGCCTCTTTTGAAAGGATTGATCAACTGCTGGATTCCAATTGAAATCATTCTTTTTAAGGAGAACAATGAAATGAGCTGCAATTTTTCCATAATTTCGAACAAACTTGCGATAATATCCCATTAAACCCAAGAACCCATGCAATATTTTAAGAGTTTTAGGGCAAGACCTATCCTTCATAGCTTCGATTTTCTTAAGATCCACTTGTATGCCATATTTTCCTACAATATGACCCAAATACTCAACTTCAGAGGCACCAAAAGCACGTTTAAATTGTTTGAGAATTTTTTTTTGCTTAGACAATAGATGGAGAACTTGATTCACATGGGCGAGATGGGTTGGCCAAGTTTTAATATAAATGATAATATCATCAAAGTATTAGGATATTTAGACATTAGTTAAGATCTACTTGGTCTAATGTGTTGTTAGGTAAAATTGTGTTTCTTAGTGTGTTTCTTTAGTATGCATTTGTAGTTAGGAAATTCTACGGTCACGATATGTTCCCGACATAGAGTGATCTGACGGTTCATATTCTCCTCAATATTAACAACCATTGATCCGTGGCTTAACACCTGATTGGTCCATGATCTCTATTTAAAGAGCATGGAGGGTCATTTTCCGATGATCGATTGTGAGAAACTCTCTTGTAAAATATCTCTGTAATCTTTTTCTTTTGCATTAATAAACTACTCCAAGTGGTCGCGTTGGCTGGGGCTGTGGATGTTTCCCCGTAGGGGTTTTACCACGTCAAAGAATCGATGTGTTGATCTTTGATCTGGTTGTGTGAGAAGTTATTGAAGGTGTTCGTCCTCTATTGGAATACCTGTGTTATCGAACATGGTATCAGAGCCTGTTTGAAGATCCGCTCCTGTTGTAGATCGAGATCGTGAAGCCAAGTTTCTTTATATCCATTTTCTGCCATTTTAGTACATTTCTAGGATTATAGGATTGTTCCATTGCATCTGGAGAGCTTGTTTCATCTAGGAATATTTTTTTTTTCACTCGAAAAGGTTTCCATTTTCCCAAGATACGACCATTTCGGTCAGATTCAAATAAAACAAAAATTCTTATGCGAAAATAGTTTTTTAGCACGCTCTCCAAGGACATCTTCAACAACAACAACAACAAAAAACAACCCCAATCATCTTCCTAAACAATACAATATGTTTTGCTAGACCATTTGGGTAAAACTTCCTTATTAAGTAAGAGGTTTTGAGTTCAAGTCTCTCTTTTTGTTACTTTTTTTTGAAAAAGTTTATGCTCGATTGTAAAGTGTATTTCACTTATAGTATAAAAGTGAATCAGTATAAATAGCTTTAATATTTTAGATTTATTTATTTTGCACACAATTTTTTCTTTTATAAAGTAACTTCATTGTAAAAGTGATCCCCACTTCTTTTTATAAAAGTGGGTCACTTCAAAAAGCAACTTACACCATCACATGGTCCTTTGGTTACCGTTTATGCCTTTTTTTAAAAGGGCATAAATTTCACATCCAATCATCTTCTTAAACAATACAATATGTTTTGCTAGACCATTTGGGTAAAACTTCCTTATTAAGTAAGAGGTCTTGAGTTCAAGTCTCTCTTTTTGTTACTTTTTATTGAAAATGTTTATGCTCCATTGTAAAGTGTATTTCACTTCTAGTATAAAAGTGAATCACTATAAGTAGCTTTAATATTTTAGAGTTATTTATTTTGTATACAATTTTTTATTTTATAAAGTAACTTCATTGTAAAAGTGATCCCCACTTATTTTTATAAAATTGGGTCACTTCATAAAGCTACTTACACCATCACGTGGTCCTTTGGTTACCGTTTATGCCTTTTTTTAAAAGGGCATAGCTTTCACATCCGAAGTCCATTTTCAGTGCCGTTTTTTTTAAACCTCCTAATTTTTTGAGATATTTCCATCCAAGTCACCGGTTTCAATTTTTAAATCCATATTATCTACATATTTAATATGAATTGTTCAAGTAATCTTTTGCCTACCAACACCAACTACTTCCAATGGAAATCCCATATGAAGGATTTATTAAGAAGTAAAGACTTGTACCAGATTACCTTGGGAAAGGAAAAAACACCCACTGATGCTGATAAGAAAGTCAAATGGGATAATAGGAATCAAGAAGCACGTGGATTAATCAAAATGTCCATCTCTCTTGATTTAAGGTTCCACCTTCAATCAATTGATAAGCCCAAAGAAACTTGGGAAAATATTGAATCTGTTTTTGGTAAACACAACATTATTCGAGCACAACAATTAGAAAATAAAGTACTGACTTTAAGTCCAAGTGAATTTTATTGCATTGAAGACTATCTATCAAAGTTTAAAACACTTAGAACTTTATGTGAAGAATGTAAGATAAAGATAGACGAATATCATTGCATCTATCTTATTCTTTCTAAACTAGGTAGTTCATATTCTGTGTTTGTATCTACCTTTTATGCCATGCAAGAGGCTCTAGGGACAACTTATGTAAAACCCACTCTTGAGAAATTTTGTGATGCTTTGATTAGAGAGAAATATAAGTTTGTACAACTTAGAGTGATCAACACTGCAGGTACCTCCAACAAAGCCTTAGTCGTCCATCAGAAAGATAAACCCAAGAATCCTAAAAAGCAACATCCTCGCCACAACAACAATAAAAATAAGGGTCCCAAACACACTCAGACAACTTCATCTCCTAATGGTGACAAATGAGTAAAATATAAAAATAAGAAGAATGATAGACATTGCAAATTTTGTGATAAAGATGGCCATGATGAGTCCAAATTTTTCAAGAAGATGACATCTTTAGAAGAAACGATGAAGAAGCATAGTGTAATGCCCCCCACCTCTTAGAGAGGTGATGTGGAGACTCAGTGGCCTGGGAACCCCCACTAGGTCATAGTCTTACACTGTAGGGGGAAGTCAAGGAGGCTAAAGTTATATTTTTAAGTTGACTTAAGAAAGGAAAAGGGATTAAGGGTAAAAGATAACTTAACAGAAGAATAGAAGATTAACCTTGGGAGTTAACCTAACTCAACAAAGAATTAGAAGGAAAAAATATAAGTAAGAGGTTGGGGCACACCTCTTAGGCATTCTGGTTTTGGATTAGCATTTGCTATTGCTCTTGAGCATTTAGTTTGGGGGTTTTGCTGTACAAACCCTTGTGAGCAACTCAGTGGTGAAATATCCACTCACCTTGTTCCGCAGCTTGGTCTCAGGGATGAAAGACTCCTCCACACCATTCTATTCTCAACCCATCTCCATCTAACACTTCAGAAGGTAGGAGGCCATACTGTTCTTGTGTTTCCAACAAGGGCGCACCATCATCTAGAGGGAGGTTCGATCCAGCTTATCCTGAGGGCCTGAGGCCATTTCGACAATTGAGTTTTGTTTGCAGGGGTAGGACCATCAGTTTGAGGGTTTTTCTAGAGGGTTATCATCATTCTACATTCGTCTGCAGATTGGGACGTCTTGGAGCCATAGGGGACGTCATGTGATTCAGTAAAACTCAGATCTAGGGAGATCTGCTTGAGATATGAGTCTGAAACTTCTCCCACGAGATTCTCATAGCCCGATCTATATTCTTGGAGAGTTTCAGAGAATTTGGAGGCCTCCTTCATTAGGGCCAAACCAACTAGGGTTTCAGTCATCCAGTGGGGCACACCATTCAATGGATGAATTCAGATCTATAGGATTTGAGAGTGGATTTGGGAATTTGGACATCTGGGTTGTCCTTACAATTTCCTGATCTATCATTTGGCATATTTCTTGGGATGATTGGACACTTTTGGTAGCATGGCCAAATTATTGAGGGTTTCAACATTCTAGCAGGGCATGGTACTTTCCATCTTGGAGGTTGAGCATTAGTACGACTCAGATCTACTTGATTCAGTCTTCATTGTATATCCAAACTTTGGAGGCTTATTTTGTATTGTCGGGATCATTTTGTAGCAGCTCATATCTATTGCTTGTACAACCATCTGAGGTTTATGCCAGATTGACCATCTATTGTATTGATATTACATTGCTCATAATAAAAAGGTCAGATCTTTGCTTGTGCTTCTACATCTTGAATATATTGTGATCTTCATCTGTTGATGAATCTTGTATGCACTTAATAACTCAATAAATACCTGCACATCAATAGATCAGTAGTAGTTAGTGATTCCAAGAAAGAATTTGGCTTGGGATCATTACAATGGTATCAAAGCTTCGATCCTCCAAACCTGTGGAAGGATCGGCACATGCAAAGGTACAATGGTAACTTTATGGGTCGGAGGAAGAAACCCAGTAGTGAAACAAAGGCTGAGATGGAAGGATCCAGAGATGACCATGAAGCTGTAGACTTGACTCTCGTAGTAGCAGAATTTAACAAGTTCTAGCAATCCGTCAACCACACGGAAAGCACCTTGGTCCGATATTTAGATGAATACCATGAAACCAACAGGAAGGGACAAGTTGAGCTTTCTGAAACATTGAAGAAAGTTGATGAGAACCTGCAGATAATGAACATGAACCAATCCAAGCTAACTGCATTTCTAATGGAAATGGCACATAAGGGGAAAGACCCCGATACTTATGGGCATAAGGAGGCCGGTGGATTCGGTGGGATCCATGAGGAGATCAGACATAATCTGTAGAAAGCTTCCAGATCCGAGGAGAGTTTGCAAGGAGACATGCTCCAGGGTCAAATGGGTTGCAGGATCAATTCGAGGAGAAATATACCCACAGTCATAGATGAACAACTTGGTTGACATATGAGTGGTAGAGCCAACCCGAGACCGTATATGCCCACATTCACAGATGAGCTAGGGAAATAGGAATTGGTTGAAGATTTTGTGGGACAATTGGAAAGGAGTACCAATGAATACTACAATTTGGATATGAAGATCCAAAAATAGATGTCCCTAGACCAGTATTGTCAACTCAAGTTCAGAAATCAACCCAGGATGAACAACAGGGGTAGCTTTGAGTTTGAACGAAGAGCGAGAACAATAGAAATTCCATACTTTGATGGTACGACCAAGATGACAACTCAATCTTGGGTACAAAAGTTGGATACTTACCTGCAACTCAACCCCATGAGGGAGATGGAGGCCATCAAATTCACCACTATGTACCTGGATGGAAAGGCTCATGATTGGTGGTATCATGGACTCACCACACTCGGCCACAATCAGATTGTATCCTATATAGAGTTCACTCAAAGTCTCATTGATAGATTTGACCAAGGAGATCCTGAGCTACATTTTCGGGAGCTTACCCAACTCAAACAAACAAGTACGGTTGAAGTGTATATTGATGAATTTCAGAGATTGGCAGTTATGGTACAGGTTATGTCCCCAACAAGGCTCATGATGCTTTTCACAGAAGGGTTGATGGAACCCTTGAGGGGTTGGGTAAAGGCCTTTAAACCCCACAACCTACAGGAGGCCATTTGGAAGGCGAGGGATTTGGGGCCAGCTGTGAAGCCTAGATTCATAGCCAGGCCACCTCTTAACAATGGAGGAAGGGATCAAAGACCTCCAATGAATCAAGGGGGACATGACCCAAAGGGATTTGATAGGGTCCATGGTAGGATAGATGACAATTCCAGAAGGGAATTGAGGAGAAAGAAACTCTGCTTCACTTGCAAAGAACCTTGGAATCCGTCACATAAGTGCATGGGACATGGCCAGGTTCACTATATAGAAGTTATCTCAGATAATGAAGAGGAGGAAGAGTATGGTAAGATACAAAACATTGAGGCCAAAATTGCAGAGACAGGAGAAGAGGAGGTTCCAGAACTTGACTGTGTAGCTGGAGAGAAGGCTAACTTGGCATCTATCAGTGGGGTACCCAAGTTCAACACCTTCAGGATGAAAGGGATCTTGTAGGGACAAAGAGTCTCGTTTCTGATTGATGGAGAAGCTTCCCACAATTTCATTGATGCGACATTACTAAAGAGGAGACACATACCTACAGTAGAGTTTGAAGGGTTCAAAGTAGAGGTAGCAAGCGAGAGTACTATGCCCTATGATAGATACATACCAGGTATGAAACTCACCTTAGGAAGGCATGAGTTAGTTCATGATGTGTATGTGATGGATCTTCCCGATACCAACATCATCCTAGGGGTGCAGTGGCTCAACACTTTAGGTCCCATCACCACCAATTACAAGACCATGGAAATGTCCTTTGTAGAGGAAGGAGGACGAAAGGTTGTGCTTAGAGGCATGACAGGTAACTCCGCCAGAGTGGTCACGACCAAGAGGATGGAAGCCATCTTCAGAAGGGAAGAAATTGTATATGCAGCAGAATGTAAAGTCTCAACATGAGTGGACGAGAATGGAAAGGTGCATTATGCTCTAGAGATTAAAAATATCCTTGACAGCACCACAAGGTGTTTGGGCCGATTCCTCCGGGTGTGCCCCTAGATAGGGGGTTCGAGCATGATCAAAATCTGAATCAGGGGGTCAATTTTTGCTTAATTTTCAAAGTGCTTGGAATATGACGAAAACTGTGCCATTGCGTCCGTCTCGTCTTCCTGATTCCGGCGGTATATTTACTTTCTCAAACGGAGTCCGTATGGAGAAGATATCGCGATCTGTTCGCCAAGCCAAATAGGCAAAAAATTGATGCTGACTGTACCTGTCCGTACAGTTCGTACAGGACACATGGCAGGTCCATACAAGACATGTGGCAGGTCCGTACAGGACATGTGGTGGCTCCAGGTGATGACACATGTCAAGCATTTTTGGACTTTTGGGCGTATGATTGGACCAATCTTGAAGTGACACGTGTCACCACTGGAAGGGTGACATGTGGCACAGGGTGACGTCAGCATCCTGCATGTCGGATGATGTCAGCAGCATGCGTGGTGCTGACATGGTAGAGGTGATGTGGCATGTGTTTATTGGCTGACAGTTCGGCGAATGATGATGCGACACGTGTCCGTCGGTGGCGAATGGTATGAGGACACGTGGCCCAATCCATTGGCGCCACGTGTCGCTCGTTGACTGGTTAATTGGTTTTGGTTTGGTTGTATAAAAATTTGTTGGGGTCCATGGGGTTCGAACCCTGGACCTCCACCCATTGTAACGACTTCGCACGACTGCCTGGCCGTTGGGCCACGATTGGTTCTTATTACATATAACCATTTGTTTATATTTGAATTTCAAATATGTAAAATTCCGACGGGGGTCGGGCCGGGGCTTAGCCCCAGCCCGTGGTTTTGTTCAACACATATGACCTCAATGTTTGTGCGCGAGTTTTGTAACATAGCCCGTGCACTATTACAAACACTACCATATGACTGTATGTGCGCGTGGTTTATAACGTGGTTCCATTGTATTACATATAGCCGTGGTGTAATATATATGTGCGCGTGGTTAAGTTTTCAACGATTATTATAACCATTGTTTAATGGGCGCGGGGTATGAGGCCCGTGGTTCTATGTTACACCATATGCCCACGACCAGAGCGGAAGTTGGCACGGTTTTAAAACCGTTGGCCCTTTTTATTATAGCGCGAGGTCATATGACCCACGTGCCCGAGTGCTAGGTGGTTGGGGGCTGGAGGCGCCCTAACCGTCCTACAATTTGGACCATTTTTCGAAACCGCTCGGAGCTAGGTTTTAACGCACGTTTTGGAGCGTGTTCTTGGTTCATGCACACAGAGGTGCGTTTTGTAGAGCCAGTTCCAACAAAGCTTGAAGGAGGAAAATGGAGGAGGCCTAACTTCTTCATCGTTTGGTCGATTGAGGTGCCGTAAAAGCCCAGCTAGGGGTTTTTGGATGTGCTGGATCCATTGGTGTTTTTTTCAAGGCCATTTGAAGACTTCTTTTGCGAGTTTTTCACCATTGAAGTTTCAGCAAGCTCCAGGGAGCTTGAAGCCCTCTTTGATGGAGGACATGGTTTGGTGAGCCTATGTTTGTTTTCTATGATTGAATAATCATTTTTGGCTAATTGATATGCTCTGAACACATT
>ML812955.1:0-13408 GCA_009831015.1 Picea engelmannii | reverse complement strand
CTCAGGGAAGCTTATGGCCACATGTAGAAGAGGTCATGCCCGGATGAGCCATGATCCGTTTTCAGAGTTCTATTAGTCATTTTTGGGGTTTTTATGTGTTCTGATCTCAATGGTACAGTCTGTTTTTCCATTGGAGTTGAGCATCAGCTTGTAAAATAACTTTTGACAAATTAATCCCAGAGAACCAAGTCCATTGATGGAGGCTCAAGGAGATGTAGCCTGGAGGGGGGTGAACTCCTTTATCATATTGTTCTTGTTGTGCGTTTGATGGTTTATTTGCTGCAAGTTGTGCTGCTGTGTATTTATTTCAAGTACATATTTAACCATTTACAAGAACATTTCCTCATACATAAACATTTAAAGGAAGAAGCATGAACTTAACACATAAGTTTATATTGCATATTTATACACATGAAGCAAGGTCCTGTAAAGTTTATTTTAATGAAGTAGAGGGTGCTTGCATAGCATAACAAGTCAGCCTTCTATTTTCAGATCAAGTGGTATCAGAGCGTAGTTTGTTTTGCTCATGTGTTTGCCATTGATAGCTTGAGATTTAGCTATTAGTTTTTGTGCAAGTTTTGTGTGAAGTTTGATATCTTGCAAGGATGGCAGAAGCTTCAAGTATTAATAGTTCTCATACATTTTCATTATCTTCATTCTTTGACAAAGAAGAAATTATAATCATGAGAGATTTGATGAAAGAGATGTGTGAAGACAGGAATAAGAGCATTACTCTTGAAGAGCAGTTGATGGCCATGAAGCAGGAGAAAGACCAGCTTTTGCAAAGGTTGCATGAGATGGAGATTCAACTCTATGAGGAAAAATAAACCCTTACCAAGTACATGCATGAACATGAGGTATGCAATGTTAGTTTATCTTCTAATTCCTCTAAAGATGAATGCTTTGGTGGTTTTGAAAGTCACACAAGAGGAATAGGGTCCAAGTTGTTGTTAAAAATGGGCTATGAAGGTAAAGGTTTGGGTAAGTATGCACAAGGCATTGTTAAGCCTATTGTTGTTGAAGAAAGACCTAGGTTTTGTGGTCTTGGATATGAACGAATTGATGGAGCAAATTCCAAAGTCGAGGAGACAAGGAAAAAGTTTCAAGCACAAAATTTGTTCTAAGTTCACCTCCTCAGGAAGGCTTTAAAGGTGAAAGTTCAAGAACTTTTGTTGAAAGTTCATTCCCTCCAGCATGCAAGGCTTGTGTTCAAGATGAATGCGAATGTGTGAAATGAAAGAGTTGTGACAGTGATGAGGACACAAACACTGTTGATGGTCTTCAAAGGAAAGCTTGTAACTCTTCAGATTCACCTCCTCGAAGAGGCGATAAAGGTGAATGTTCAAGGTATAATTCCGCTTATCATTCAGTTGAATTTAATTATGTTAAGCATGATAAATTTGGAAGAAAGAATCCTTGTACATATTGTGGTTTGTATAACCATCATGTTTCAAAGTGTTGGAAAAGATTGGCCAATTTCAGGAAACTTGATAAGAAAAGACAGCGTGAAAAGAAGATGCAAAAGATTTGCACTCATTGTCAGAAGCGGGGTCATCTTATTGATCAATGTTGGACGTTGCATCCAACTAATCATCCACAACACAGGAAGCAGTTGGATAAGGAGATTGGAAAGAATGGAAGTGGAGATTCCATCATCGATGTGAGTCAGGATGATTCACAAGAGGACGATGTTCAGCAGAAAAAGTCACCGTTGAGTTGGCTTGGTAAGAAATGGTTGGATTTCTTAAGCAAGTAACACTTGCGTTTTTCTGTTGTAAATGCACTTTTCAGTGTTATGTGTGCATTTATGGGAAGGATGATAAGTTGCAACCATTTATATTTTTTGTATTCAACTCTTAAGTACCCATATGCTTTGAGGTTGTACTTATGTTTGTACTGGAAGGAGAGTTGAAGAGTCATTTACATGCATTTGCTTTTGTGTATGTATAAGCAGTGAACCTGGTGATGGTTCATCATGAGTGATTCATGATCGTTACATGATTATGTATCACATTTGTCAACTTGTCAGTTTGGGAAGGTTGATGTTTCAATGAGTCTCGACTGGTATTGATGATTTTCTGACGACTATGTTGTGTCGATCGTGTTGTTCGACTTGTGTTTAGTCGATGGTGTTTATTGACTTGAAATTTGATTTTGAAAACGCCATGTGATTTGATAAAGTACGAGATGCGACAGTTTGTTTGAAGAACAAAAGATTGTGTTGGCATCATTTTCAATCTTGTATGATTTGTTTTCAAGATTGATGGTTTTCTTGGCTTGTGACAAGATGTCGCAGGAAGTTTTTGCAGCCATTGGAGAGTTGATTTTGTTGACGCCAAAGAGTTCTAAAGAGGGACTTGATTCTCAGTGGGAAGGTTGGCATTCTTCCAAGCTCAGAGAGAGCAGTGGGTCAGCAGCAGCCAGAGAGCAGTGGTTGAAGGACATAGTCAGTTGCAGTGCACGACATGTCAGAGTATTCAGGTGATTGTCGAAAATATTTTGATATAACTTGAAAGTAGACAGATAAGCTTTTGTGGGTCCAAAATCCTTTCAGTGGGAAGGTGTGATCAAAATCTGGATCAGGGGGTCAAATTTTGCTCAATTTTCAAAGTGATTGGAATATGAAGAAAACTATTCCATTGCGTCCGTCTCGTCTTCCTGATTCCGACGGTATATTTACTTTCTCAAACGGAGTCCGTATGGAGAAGATATCGCAATCTGTTCGCCAAGCCAAACAGGGAAAAATTTGATGGTGACTGTACCTGTCCGTATAGTCCGTACAGGACACGTGGTAGGTCCGTACAGGACACATGGAAGGTCCATACAGGACACATGGTGGCTCCAGGTGATGACACATGTCAAGCATTTTTGGACTTTTGGGCGTACGATTGGACCAATCTTGAAGTGACACGTGTCACCACTGGAAGGGTGACACGTGGCACAGGGTGACATCAACATCCTGCGTGTCGGATGACATCAGCAGCATGCGTGGCACTGACATGGAAGAGGTGACATGGTAGGTGATGTGGAATGCGTTTATTGGCTGACAGTTTGGTGAATGATGATGTGACACGTGTCCGTCAGTGGCGAATGGTATGAGGACACGTGGCCCAATCCATTGGCACCACGTGTCGCTCGTTCACTGGTTAATTGGTTTTGGTTTGGTTGTATAAAAATTTGTTGGGGTCCATGGGGTTCGACCCCTGGACCTCCACCCATTGTAACGACTTCGCACGACTTCCCGGCTGTTGGGCCATGATTGGTTCTTGTTACATATAACCATTTGTTTATATTTGAATTTCAAATATGTAAAATTCCGACGGGGGTTGGGCCGGGGCTTAGCCTCGGCCCGTGGTTTTGTTCAACACATATGACCCAAATGTTTGTGCGTGGGTTTTGTAACATAGCCCGTGCACTATTACAAACACTACCATATGACTGTATGTGCGCGTGGTTTATAACGTGGTTCCATTGTATTACATATAGCCGTGGTGTAATATATATGTGCGCGTGGTTAAGTTTTCAACGATTATTATAACCATTGTTTAATGGGCGGGGGGTATGAGGCCCGTGGTTCTATGTTACACCATATGCCCACGACCAGAGCGGAAGTTGGCACGGTTTTAAAACCGTTGGCCCTTTTTATTATAGTGCGAGGTCATATGACCCACGTGCCCGAGTGCTAGGCAGTTGGGGGCTGGAGGCACCCTAACCGTCCTACAGTTTGGACCGTTTTTTGGAACCGCTTGTAGCTAGGTTTTAACGCGCGTTTTGGAGCATGTTCTTGGTTCATGCACACAGAGGTGCGTTTTGTAGAGTCAGTTCCAACAAAGTTTGAAGGAGGAAAATGGAGGAGGCCTAACTTCTTCATCGTTTGGCCGATTGAGCTGCCGTAAAAGCCCAGCTAGGGGTTTTTGGACGTGCTGGATCCATTGGTTCTATTTTCAAGGCCATTTTAAGACTTCTTTTTCAAGTTTTTCACCATTGAAGTTTCAGCAAGCTCCAGGGAGCTTGAAGTCCTCTTTGATGGAGGACATGGTTTGGTGAGCCTATGTTTGTTTTCTATGATTGAATAATCATTTTTGGCTAATTGATATGCTTTGAACACATTGGGATAGGTTTCAGAGTCTGTTGAGGAATTTTACAGGTGTTTTTGCAAAAGAGAATCTTAGGGAAGCTTATGGCCACATGTAGAAGAGGTCATGCCCGGATGAGCCATGATCCGTTTTCAGAGTTCTATTAGTCATTTTTGGGGTTTTTATGTGTTCTGATCTCAATGGTACATTCTGTTTTTCCATTGGAGTTGAGCAGCAGCTTGTAAAATAACTTTTGAAAAATTAATCCCAGAGAGCCAAGTCCATTGATGGAGGCTCAAGGAGATGTAGCCCGGAGGGGGGTGAACTCCTTTATCATATTGTTCTTGTTGTGCATTTGATGGTTTATTTGCTGCAAGTTGTGTTGCTGTGTATTTATTTCAAGTACATATTTAACCATTTACAAGAACATTTCCTCATACATAAACATTTAAAGGAAGAAGCATGAACTTAACACATAAGTTTATATTGCATATTTATACACATGAAGCAAGGTCCTGTAAAGTTTATTTTAATGAAGTAGAGGGTGCTTGCATAGCATAACAAGTCAGCCTTCTATTTTCAGATCAGAGAACATCATTGAGCTAGAAGTAGGGGATAAACCAATTATCACCACACCCTATAGGCATCCCAAGAAATATAAAGACGAGATAGAGAAGACCATCAAAGAGATTCTAGACATGGGACACATCAGGCTGAGTTCAAGCCCGTTCGCTTCTTCAGTAGTCTTGGTTAAGAAAAAGGACGGAACGATGAGAATGTGCATTGACTTCCGGGCTTTGAATAAAAAGACGATAAAAAATAGGTACCCCATACCCAGGATTGATGAGTTGCATGGAGCTATCTATTTCACAAAAATTGATCTCCGTTCAGGCTACCATCAAATCAAGATGAGGGAGGAGGACATCTCAAAAACAACCTTTAGGTGTCACTACGACCATTATGAGTTTTTGGTAATGCCCTTTGGGTTAACCAATTCCCCAGCCACATTCCAGTCCTGCATGGACCATGTGTTCAACAAACAGCTGAGGAAACACTTGTTGGTATTCTTTGATGAATTACTCATTTACAACAAAAACTGGGAGGAACACCTTCGACATGTGGACCAAATCCTGTCAATCATGGAAGAACAATCACTATATGCCAAGGAATCCAAGTGCGAGTTTGGGATGATAGAGGTACTCTACTTGGGACACATCATAGGGGAAAAAGGAGTACAGGTACACTAGGAGAAAATAACAGCCATTAGGGAATGGCCTACTCCGAAGACACTCACGGAACTGAGGGGATTCCTGGGCCTATGCACATACTACATGAAATTTGTTAAAGGCTTCTCTCAACTATGCACACCCTTGACTGACCTGATAAAAAAGGAGTCCTTCAAATGGAGTGACGAGGCCCAAGCCACGATGGAGAAAATGAAAGAAGTCATGAGTACCTATCCAGTTCTAGCTCTCCCATATTTCGGCATACCCTTCACCTTGGAGTGTGATGCATTGGGGGAATGTATAGGGGTCGTGTTGATGTAGAATAGGCACCCCATTGCCTATGAAAGTCAGAAACTCAAGGGTCCTGAACTACTTTACAACAATTATGACAAAGAAATGTTGACTATCATGCATGCACTAGCCAAGTTCAGGCAATATTTGGTAGGTGGAAGGTTTGTGGTCAAATCAGACCATAACAATCTTAAATATCTAATGGAGCGGAAGGATTTGAATGAAAGACAACATAAATGGGTAAGCAAAATACAGGCCTATGACTTCGACATTGAATTTGTCAAGGGGAAGAACAACGCAGTAGCCGATGCATTATCCAGGAGGCCATCCATTTTTGCCATGTTCGGTATGTCAGTTGACTGGAAGGATCACTTGATAGTGGAATATGCAAAGGATCAGTTCGCTTGTCAACTATTGGACGAAAAAGTACAGGATGACAACTTCAGGGTCATAAAGGACCTCATTTATTACAAAGGCCGAATCTTCTTAGTTCCTAGATCATCTCTCAAAGATAAGATCCTACATGCGTGTCATAACTCACTAGTAGCAGGACATCAGGGCATCAATAAGATGTACAGGTAGGTGAGAGAGAGGTTTGCATGGAAAGGCCTCAAGGAGGATGTGATTAAGCATGTAAAAGAGTGCACCACATGCCAAGAAAACAAGGATGAGCACACGCACCCTACAGGACTGTTGCAACCCCTACCCATTCCAGAACACAAGTGGGAAAGTATATCCATGGATTTCATCACCGGTTTTCCCCGAGCACAGGGGAAGGATTGCATTTTCATGGTGGTAGACAGGTTGACGAAGTTTGCACACTTCTTTTCCATAGCCACAGACTTCAACGTAGCACAGGTGGCCAAATTATTTTTCAGAGAGGTGTTTAGACTACACAGCCTACCCAAGACCATTATCAGTGACAGGGACAATAGATTCATGAGTATGTTTTGGAAAGAGTTGTTCAGATTAGTAGATACGACATTGAATCCTAGTACTAGTTATCATCCTCAAATGGACGATCAGACTGAAATAATCAACAAATGGGTGGAAGGCTACCTCAAAAATTACGTAGCAGGACAACAGAAATCATGGGTCAGATGGTTGCACTTGGGATAATATTGCTACAACACCACCCATCATGTATCCATAGGCATGACACCTTTCAGGGCTTTATATATCTATGATCCCCTTTCCTTTGTGGAGATTGCCTTTGGGGACAACAAGGCACCCATGGTGCAGGATTGGGTACAACATAGCCAAGACATTCTCAGGGAACTGAAGGATCATCTACAGAGGGCACAAAACCAGTAGAAGGTCCAAGCAGACAAGCACAGAGTTGACCGGACTTTTGAGGTTGGCGATTTAGTCTACTTGAGGCTGCAACCATACAGGCAGGCTTCCATTAAAAGAAGCAGAGTAGAGAAACTGTAGCCACATTTCTTTGGACCCTATAGAGTCAACAGGAATATAGGGGCCATAGCTTACGAGCTGGAGCTTCCACAGGGTAGCAGAATTCACAACGTTTTTCATGTCTCATGCCTTAAGAAAGCCCTTGGTCAACACATCAAGCCTATTGAGGTATTACCCCCCATGGATGAGGAGGGACAACTGGTTTTGATTTCGGAGGAGGTACTAGAAGTTCGAGAGAAGAGACTCAGAAACCGAAGTATCAAGGAGTACCTGATTAGGTGGAAGGATTTACCCATTGAGGATGCCACTTGGGAGCAGGAACATGTGGTAAGAGAAGCAGGTTTGGAATTTCTTGAGGACAAGCTATTTCAAGCAGGGGAGGCTATAATTCCCCCACCTCTTAGAGAGGTGATGTGGAGACTCAGTGGCCTGGGCACCCCCACTAGGTCATAGTCTTACACTGTAGGGGGAAGTCAAGGAGGATAAAGTTATATTTTTAAGTTGACTTAAGAAAGGAAAAGGGATTAAAGGTAAAAGATAACTCAACAGAAGAATAGAAGATTAACCCAGGGAGTTAACCTAACTCAATAGATAATTAGAAGGAAAAAGTATAAGTAAGAGGTTGGGGCGCACCTCTTAGGCATTCTGGTTTTGGATTAGCATTTGCTATTGCTCTTGAGCATTCAGTTTGGGGGTTTTGCTGTACAAACCCTTGTGAGAAACTCAGTGGTGAAATATCCACTCACCTTGTTCTGCAGCTTGGTCTCGGGGATGAAAGACTCCTCCACACCATTCTAGTCTCAACCCATCTCCATCTAGCGCTTCAGAAGGTAGCAAGCCGTACTGTTCTTGTGTTTCCAGCAAGGGCGCACCATCATCTAGAGGGAGGTTTGATCCAGCTTATCCTAAGGGCCTGGGGCCATTCCGACAGTTGGGTTTTGTTTGCAGGGGTGGGACCATTAGTTTAAGGGTTTTTCTGGAGGGTTATCATCATTCTACATTTGTCTACAGATTGGGATGTCTTGGAGCCATAGGGGACGTCATGTGATTCAATAAAACTTAGATCTAGGGAGATCTGCTTGAGATCTGAGTTCAAAACTTCTCCCACGGGATTCTCATAGCCCGATCTATATTCTTGGAGAGTTTCAGAGCATTTGGAGGCCTCCTTCATTAGGGCCGAACCAACTGGGGTTTCAGTCATCCAGTGGGGCACACCATTCAGTGGAGGAATTCAGATCTACATAATTTGAGAGTGGATTTGGGAATTTGGACATCTGGGTTGTCCTTACAGTTGCCCAATCTATCATTTGGCATATTTCTCATGATGATTGGACACTTTTGGTAGCAGGGCCAAATTATTGAGGGTTTCAACATTCTAGCAGGGTGTGGCACTTTCTAGCTTGGAGGTTAAGCATTAGTATGACTCAGATCTACTTGATTCAGTCTTTATTGTATATCCAACCTTTGGAGGATTATTTTGTATTGTCAGGAGCATTTTGTAGCAGCTCATATTTATTGCTTGTACGACCATTTGAGTTTTATGCCAGATCGACCATCTATTGTAGTGATCTTACATTGCTCATAATAAAAAGGTCAGATCTTTGCTTGTGCTTCTACATCTTGAATATATTGTGATCTTCATGTGTTGATGAATCTTGTATGCACTTAATAACTCAATAAATACCTGCACATCAATAGATCAGTAGTAGTTAGTGATTCCAAGAAAGAATTTGGCTTGGGATCATTACACATAGCATTAATATTGATTCTACTTATTCTTCTTCTTCTCATGGACATGTACTTTCTACTTCTGGTTTCTCCTTCAATACAACTTCTACTTCTACTTATGATGAGTGGCTTATTGATTCTGTAGCATCTTATCATATGTCTAAGGATAGAGACATATTTTCTTCTCTAAACGAATGTAACACCAAGAAAATATTTGTTGGTGATTATAGATCTCTTAGTGTTGAAGGATTTGGAATAGTTCAAGTAGAAAATGGTCATTTCAATGATGTATTATGTGTTCCAAGTCTTTCTTGCAACCTTCTATCAATATATCAAATCACTCATTCAGGTGAAGGTAAAACCGTAGAGTTTTCACCTCACCAAGTTGTAATCAAGGATCTGAAATATCCTAAGCATGTTCTTGCAACTGGAATTGCTGATGCTATTACCAGGTTGTACAAATTTCACAACTTTGGGTCATCATCTTTTTCATTAGTTTTTGTTGCTTATAGTGATGACTTGAGAAAACTCTGGCATGAGCTATTTGGTCATCTAAACTATCACTCATTGTAGTAAATATTAATCAATAGATGGTGACTAGTCTTCCTCCTGTTTCATACAGAGATGGTGTTTGTGCCGATTGTGTTCTCGACAAACATCATCAGGATAGTTTTGACAAACGTGCCTCTTGGCACACCTCGGGCCCTTTGTAGCTTGGTCACAGTGATTTGTGTGGTCCTCTTTCTTCTCCTTATTTTTTTGGGTGCAAGTATTTCTTAACTTTTATTGATGACTTTTCCAGACGTACTTGGGTTTACTTCTTAAAACTTAAGAGTGAATTTTTTGACAAGTTTTTGGCCTACAAGGCCTTTGTAGAAAAGCAATTTGGACATCAAATTCAAAGGTTAAGAACATATAATGGAGGGGAATATGTGAACAATAATTTTACAAGTTATTGCACTACACAGGGCATCCAAATGCAACACACTATTCCATATACACCATAACAAAATGGTGTTGCCGAGAGAAAGAACCACACATTACAAGAAATGGCTAATTGTATGATCCAATATAAGGGATTAAGTCTAAAGTATTGGGAGGAAACCATAAAATGCAAAAATTACATAGTAAATCACACTCCCACAAAGGCTCTTACAAATATAATACCGAAAGAATCATAGACTAAAGTTAAACCAGATGTAAGTCATTTCCGTGTATTTGGCAGTATAACATGCGCTCACATTCCGAAAAGCATTGCAGCCTAAAAGTGAGATGTGTATATTTGTTGGTTATTCTAAAGATGTCAAAGGTTATAGACTTCTTCAACCACTTAATGAAATTATTATTATAAGAGATGTTAAATTTGATGAAAATCTCTTGCCCTGCGAGCCTAATTCGACGTTTGTGCCTTCTTTGGCCCGCAGGCCTAATTCGACGTTTGTGCCTTCTTTGGCCTGTGGGCCTAATTCGACATTTGTGCCTTCTTCGGCCTGCGATCCATCTTTAGTGCTTGTGCCTTCTTATGTTCTGGTTTCTTCTTCAGTTAATGATAGTGAGGATGGAAATCCACCTCCGCCTTCTCACCTTCCTCCAGATGAGTCCTTTGAACCAACACCAAATCCATCTCCACCACTTCCTAGATGGGTCCGTTCAACATGGGAAGCAATTGGTGATCTTGTCGATGATCCTTCAGATCAACGTCAGACACGTTCAAAGTTCTAGTGAGTCTCTTCTGTTTTGGCTCAAGTTTTAGAGACTCATGATCCAAAGATATTTGCAGAAGCTTCAGGTCATCCAGATTGGGATACAATAATGAATGAAGAGTATCTCTCTTTAATGGAAAATGATACTTGGGATCTTGTACCTCGTCCAAAAGGAAGAAAACTTGTCATATGTAAATGGGTCTACATAACTAAGTATGCATCAGATGGAAGTGTTAAAATACATAAGGCTCAGTTAGTTTCCAAAGGATTTTCCCAAGTTGAAGGAATTGACTATAATTAAACCTTTTCCCCTATAGCCAAAATGAATTCCATCCGCCTTGTTCTTTACCTTGCTACCTCACATAAATGGGAGGTCCATCAGATGGGTGTTAAATCTGCCTTCTTGCATGGATATTTTCAAGAAGAAATCTACATGGAACAACCTCCTGGCTATGTCTAAAATGACTCTGGCCTTGTTTGTCTCCTAAGAAATCTCTTTATGGTCTCAAGCAAGCTCCCCGAGCTTGGTATGCCAACATGGAAATATTTCTTATTTCCACTGGATTCTCTAGATTCCATTCTGATCCTAATGTCTATACCAAGAAAGTAGGAAGCCATCTCATAATCCTTTTCCTTTATGTTGGTGACCTTATCCTTACTGGTAGTGACTCAAAAATTTTAAACCATGTGAAAGCAGCCTTAAGAAGAAATTTGAAATGACAAAATTAGGCTTTTTGCACTATTTCCTTGGCCTCCAAGTTTTGCAAAAAACTGAAGGAATTTTTCTTTCCCAGTCTAAGTATGCTTGTGACCTTCTTCGTTGCTTTCACATGGGCGATTGTAAACCAACCCCTTCTCCCTTCCAGTCTAGGGTCAAGATTTCTGCCACCTGTACTTCTCTCAAAGTTGATGCCACCTTGTACTGTTAGTTAGTTGGTAGCCTCTTATACTTGACTCATACCCATCCTAATCTTTCCTTTTCTTTTGGTCTTGTTGCCCATTATATGAAAAAATCCCATGAAAGCCATTGGAAATAAACTAAAAGGATACTTTGTTATGTCTATGGTACAATTTAGTTCATGATACATTACAGATCATGGGAGACTCCTTTATTGGTTGGTTTCACTGATTCAGATTGGGTCGAAAACCTTGATGATCGGAAGTCTACTGCAGGTTATGTTTTCATCCTTGGTTCATGACTTGTCACTTGGGCCTGTAAGAAACAACATGCTATTTTACTTTCTTCGACAGAAGCAGAGTACCGAGCAATGGTAAATGAAATTCAAGAATCCTTATGGCTTCGACAGAGTATTTTAGAGTTTGGCTTCCAACAACAACATCCGACCAGCCTTTGGTGGGACAATCAGAGTGCCATCAAGCTCACCAAAGACCCAGTTCAACATAAACGCAGAAAACACATCGAGCTGCACATGCACTTCATAAGAAATATCATTCATGATCAAGTTATTGTAGTTCTCTTTTTCCCTACAGAAGATCAAGTTGTAGACATTTTCACAAAGTCTCTTACAAAAGCGAAGTTTTCCAAACTTCGATCTATGTTAGGATTTCAGGAATTTGTCATTAAGGGAGGATAGGCTCTAATGTCTCCTTCCTTCTCCTATCGTGTCACTATTGTAAATCCTTCAATCCTTTCCCAAGTTTTTATTAAGGGGGGATGTTAGGATATTTAGACACTTAGGAGTTAGTTAAGATCTACTTGGTCTAATGTGTCATTAGGTAAAAATGTGTTTCTTTAGTATGCATTAGTATGCATTTGCAGTTAGGAAATCCTATGGTCACGATATGTTCTTGACATAGAGTGATATGAAGGTTCATATTCTCCTCGATCTTAACGACCATTGATCCATGTATTAACACCCGATTGGTCCATGATCTCTATTTAAAGAGCATGGAGGGTCATTTGCTGCTGATTGATTGTGAGAAACTTTCTTGTAAAATATCTCTGTAATATTTTTATTTTGCATTAATAAAATACTCCAAGTGGTCACATTGGCTTGGGCCATGGATGTTTCCCCATAGGGGTTTTACCACGTCAAAACATCAGTGTGTTGATATTTGATCTGGTTATGTGAGTAGTTACTAAAGGTATTCATCCTCTGTTGGAATACCTGTGTTGTCGAACACAAATAAAACTAAGACAATATGATGAAGGAAAGGATGGAAGACATGATACATGAGACTTTGAAAAGTGGAGGGGGCATTACACATGCCAAAGGGCATGACTAAGAACTTATAGTGACCCTCATGAGTTTTAAAGGTAGTCTTGGGGATTTTTTCCTCTTTCATACGTATCTAGTGGTAGCCAGAATGAAGATCAAGTTTTGTAAATTATGGAGCACCACTCAATTCATCCAATAGTTCATTAATTAAACGAATGAGAAATTTGTCTTTGATTATGAGTTTGTCGAGGGCACGAAAAATCAGGACACATGTTCCGAGTGCCTTCTTTATTGAGTATTGTTGTAATCTAGGGAAAAGTAGGGAGAGCTACCAGTAGAACCTTACATAGACATCATAGAGATACATGCATACACATATACATAGGTAAATACATACACAAGTAATGAGATCCCAAATAACAATCCTTTTATTATATGATAGAATAGTACAACACAATTACATATAACCTCTCACATGAAGCTATTTGAGCCTTCATGTGCTTGTCTATTTATACCTCTTTCAGGAATTTGTAACTACTTAACTACCTGGGTTGGTCGGTTAACAAATACTCTAACTGACCTCTAATTATAACTATGTCAATAGACCGATAGGTTCTTAGTCGACCGTTGGGTCCAGTCAATAGGGTTGAATATCCCTACAACATCTTCCCCCACCTCAATTCCTTGCTCGTCCCAAGCAAGTGGGGGTTATACAAAATAATATTTTCATACTTTGATTACAATATTACAAAATGGAGGAGTAGAAGATGAAGAGAGAAAGAGAAACATGT
>ML812954.1:140246-155890 GCA_009831015.1 Picea engelmannii | reverse complement strand
TTCCGGCCATAGCCTACGATTCCTTGATGTGTAAAGCTTGTAATTTCGCCTATTCTAAATGCATGGATTTGATGTGTAAAGCTTGTAAATTCTCACCTGTTTGTAAATGCATTGATTGATGTGTAAATCTTGTAATTTCGTATGTTCTAAACGCATGGATTTGATGTGTAAAGCTTGTAAATTCTCGCTTGTTTGTAAACGCATTGATTGATGTGTAAAGCTTAAATGTTTCGCTTGTTTAAACGCCTAGATTGATGTGTAAAGAATACCTTTCATTGTTTTAAAAAGGGCCACGAATTTCTGGGTAAAAATACCATTCGCTATTTTAATAAGGGCCACGAATTGTTGTGTAAACATACAATTCATTGTTTCAAAAAGGGCCACGATTTTGCTGTGTAAACATACAATTTGCCTGTTTAAAGAGCCACGATTTTTGTTGTGTAAGGAAAATACAATTCGCCTATTTAAACGGCATAGATGATGCTGTGTAAATATTTCAATACGCCTGTGTTTAAAGCCTTCGAATGGATGTGTACAGAATACTTTCCCACTGTTTTGAAAGTCTACGATGTGCCTGTGTAAAGAACACATTGTTGCCTGTGTAAAATTTGATTGGTTGTTAGAAGTTCTATTGTCAATGAATCACCTGCCAAGGATAGAACTAAATTGTTAAGTCAGTTCAATTTGATCTATTGATACCCATTTCTGTCATGTCATTACCCCCTTTTTATTCTTTACAAACATGGGAGCTTTACCCTTCCGATTTATCGAGTTACCAATACAACACACCGGATAAATGACTTAATTTTGATAACACTTATTCCTAATTACTAAGCCACAACTAGAACTCAAGCAATGAACGAAAAGAGACTATATAGACAACTTCATCATTTGTTGGCTTAATAGTAAATTGATTCCTTTTTACTAAGATTGAAACACAAACCTTGACGAAAATGAAATTAAATGAAAGTCTTAACTTGGTAACACCATTTTCCAACTACTAAATTACATTTAGAACACAACCAGGATAAGAATAGTAAATGGAAGAAATGATAGAAGCATCTCCAAACCAACTGAAAATCCTACAGTTATGGAAATGTAAAAATAAATAAAGAATGAATATTCCTAAACTCAAACTATCTACAAATAACATAATCTAGATGCTTATGTGCTCTCAAGAGTCGTGGTTCAATTTCATATCAATTTTAAAGTGATAAAGAAACGAAGGTGAAGCGATATATACATCTCATATCTTTCTAATCATATTATAATTTATGCTTAGATTCATGTTACATTGTTATCCTACTATATTATTTTTATGTTGACGACAATCAAATGGTCATTTATCCTTAAAAACTTCTATTTATTTTCCTTCAGGGATGCTCCTCTTTTCATATGTACCTAGGATAGTATATGTTGATATAGAAAGAAGGTAAGCCCATATTGAACAATATTAGATGTATGTTACCAATACTACAACATTGATCCAGATGGATATCGGTGGCCACCCACCTTTTCCAACTGGCTCAAAACAGCTTTCTGACATTTTTGGCAATTTACTATTTATAGCAGTTTTTACTTCCGGGACCATTTTGAGGTCCTAAATGAAGGTTTTTCGGTATCGATCTCCTCAATGATAGATAAAGTCATGATTTAGCCCCAAAAATGAATCTCCTCGATGATACCTTTCCAACGGGCTATCATGTGCCTAAAAAAGAGATCGTATGCAAAAGTTATGACCCCGAGAAGTTGATGTACTAGCTTACCCAAACGAGGCCCACATGACTTTTGGCGCTTCATCTCCTAGGGTTAGGTTTTTGGATGTCTAGGGTTTTTGGAATTATTGCTTATTGTAAAAATGCCTTTAGAACCTCATTGTAACCTTCTTCTTGTGAATGCTCACTACCGTCACATCTCTTCTCAGAGATAAGCTGCCACCATTCCAGCAAGCTTGTTTCTGTTGCATTTTACAGTTTCAGCTTATTTCGTTATTGAATAGAAAACCGGTTTTACTGTATCTCTGTTATTTTGTGTTAAGAACCTGTTAATAATCTGTATTCATTTCATTATGCTCATAAAATCCATATCAGTGGTATAAGAGCGGTCTTCTCCTTGTCGTCTTAATGCATGTCCCCAACGAGGTTGAAGTACAAAGAGTTGGGTCTCGAGCTTGTTTCTCTTGAGGACAGAAGCTCTCACACACCCAAGTGACCTCCCATGGCAGGAGAAAAGAAAGATGATGGGACAGGAGATCCTTTCAAACTGTTGATTGAGGAAGCCCTCACGCAACAGAGGAACGAGATGATGGATAGTTTCGCGCAAATCCTTCAACAACTACCAATAGGCGATGCATCTTCTTCGAATGGAGGTGCCACCCCCTTCAAGGTAAAAATAAAATTTCATATTCCTATATTTGAAGGTCAGATAAACACAAATGTTGTAGACAAGTGGTTGAATCTACTAGAAGGGTATTTTTCTGTTCATAAATTTTCGAATAGGGAAAAGATTACTTTTGCGCTCCTCAAAGCCATTCCCCATGTCAAATATTGGTGGGAAACTTTCTGTGAGCAAAAGGAAACAGAGGAAAACTCATTATTTTCAGTCAAGGCCACCTGGGAATCCTTCAGGGATGCTATTAAGGAACAATACTACCATGTCAGAAGTTATGACGACCTATATACCAAATGGACCACACTGCGGCAAGAAAGAGACCAAGCAGTGCCAGATTTCACAAATATCTTCCATACATTGCGCACCAAGTTGGGTGTCAAAGATTCGGAGTGACATATGGTGCTCAAGTATCGCGGTGGTCTACATAGATACATCTAGACCAAAATGGAATTTCTGGACATCTCATCCTTGGGTGCGGCCTACCGATATGCCGTCAAAATCGAGCAGAAGATCAAACAAAAGACGTAGAAATTTGGGCCTGGGAACCCCTCACAACAAAATCCAGGAAAGGGTGGCCCCAACCCACCGAATAAAGGATAGAGAAAAGATGGATAGTATCAAGGCAACCAGTACAAGTCGCAAGCAAAGAAGGACACTAGAAAGACAAAGAAAGATACTGGGAAGTGGTGCAACTTTCATAAGAGCCCTTGGCATAACACTATTGACTGTCACTCAAAGAAGTCATTGGTGGCCGAAGTGAAAGCCTCTGAATCAAATGCAGATTCTGACTCTGAGATAGAACCAGAAAGGGGAAGACGGATCATTGATGCAGAACCTAGTGCCACCGTTGCTACCACCAAGCTCCACCCTAGTGAACAAGACGAGCCAAAAGAAGGAGAGCGCCTCTTCCATTCACAGATGTGGGTAAAAGGCACCCTGCTATAGTTCATCGTTGATAGTGGTAGCCAAAAGAACCTCATCTCAGCAAAGTTCATCAAGCAGCTAGCCCTGCCAACAATGCCACACCCACAACCCTACACCATTGGATGGCTCCGCCAAGGAAGCGATCTCCGTGTCAGCCAACAGTGCCGACTATCGTACGACATCAAGCCCTTCAAAGATGAGGTATTGTGTGATGTTTCTCCTCTCAAAGTTTGTGATGTTATTTTGGGCCAACCTTATTTATGGAAATGTCATGTTGTATATGAGTCTAGGCCTCATAGTGTTATTATTACTTTGAAAAGGAAATTGTACAGGATACTCGAGGTAGTCCTACCTAGTGCTATTTCCTTGATCTCTTCTAAGAAATGCAAGAAGGTCATCTCGCAGATAAGGAAGTTTGTCTTCTTCATGATTCGCTCTCAGAATAAGAGAAAGATCACAGCCACATCCAGGGTCTCTACGGCCGACCTCTCCACACAACAAAAGCAAGTAGATAAGGTTGTGGAAGAATACTCAGATATATTCTCCTCACCTATAGGGGTACCTCTGCACTTCCAGGTCAAGAACCCCATCGATCTGACCCCCGATGCATTGTTTCCCAATGGGCCAGTCTATCGTTGTTCTTTTTTAGAGAATGAGGAGGTCAAGCGACAGATCCAAGAACTGCTCCACAAGGGGCACATCCACCCCAGCTCATCACCTTGTGGGAGCCCAATCGTGCTAGTACAGAAGAAAGATGGAACATGGCGACTCTGTATTCATTACCAGGCTCTGAATAATATCACTGTCAGAAACCAGTACCCAATTCCCCGAATCGATGACCTCCTTGATCAACTCACGGGGGCCAAATACTTTAGTAAGATTGATATAAAGTCTGGCTACCACCAAGTCCCGATAGAACAGACAGATGTATGGAAGACCACCTTCAAGTCAAAGGAAGGAATTTTTGAATGGTTGGTCATGCCTTTTGGTTTGACAAATGCTCCAGCCACTTTCATGAGGATGATGGACGATATCCTACGACCATTCACCAACACTTTTTTTGTGGTGCATCTGGATGACATTCTAATTTACAGCAAGACTTGGGTCGAACACTTGCAGCATATCCAACAAGTTTTGCACACTCTGTGGCAGCACAAGCTATACGCCAACCTGGAAAAATTCTCCTTCGGCATGGAGAAGGTCCATTACCTGGGATACATCATTGATCAGCATGGCGTACATGTGAATCTAGCCAAGATCCAAGTCATCCGTGACTGGCTAGACCCAACAACACTCACTGAGCTTTGGAGCTTCTTGGGACTTGCTAATTTCTACCACAGGTTCGTGTTGGGTTTCTCCCATATTGCATGGGCACTCAGCCAAATAAACATGGGTGGTGGTAAGGAGAAATTTGCGTGGGGCCAGTCCCAACAATAAGAATTCAATGATTTGAAGCAGCGCTTGTGCTCAACCCCAGTACTTTCACTATCGGACCTGCAACATCCCTTTGAGATCGAGACAGATGCTTCAGACTATGTTGTGGGCACCGTTCTCACTCAACACGACCACCCCGTGGCCTATCATAGTGAGACATTGTCCGATACTATCCATAAGTACCCTACTTACGAAAAATAAATGTACTCCATTGTGAAAGCATGCCACCAATGGAGACATTACATTCTTGGGAAGGAGACAGTCATCCACACTGATCATAAGCCACTGCAGTTCATGCAGACATAGGGAAAACTCCAGAATGATCGCCATCAAAAGTGGTCCACATACTTGCAACAATTCCACCTTAACATCAAGTATAAAACAATAAGCACCAATCATGTCGCTGATTGCCTCAGCAGACCGCCGGTTGCAGCACTCACCACGGTGCTAGAATCTTGCATCCATGAGACATCTAGATGGCCCCAACTCTATGAGATAGACCCTAACTTCACCACCACCTACCAAATGTTGGGTGAAAATGTAGTTGTCGATAAATTCCATCTTCGGGATGGGTTGTTGTGTCATCTGGGCCATATCTGTGTTCCATCAAGTGAGCAAGCGAAGCTAATCTGGGAAGCCCACTACAGTCGGGTGGCAGGACACTTCGACATTGAAACGATAGTGTCGATGCTACAGAAACATTTCTACTGGACGAAACTTCGACAGGAGGTCGGCAAGTATATCAGGTCCTACACTGCCTGCGCTATTGCCAAACCGACCACTAAGAAATAGGGCATGTACACCCCTCTTCCTACTCCTAACAGGCCATGGGAATCCATCTCAATGGACTACATGTCGGGCCTCCCATCCACAAAGCGGGGAAATGACTGTGTTTTTGTGGTTGTTGATCGCTTTTCTAAGATGGCGATTATGGTTGCCTGCAAGAAGAGAATCACAGCAGAGGCCACTGCCAAGCTCTTCTTTGAACGAGTTTGGGTACATTTTAGAATCCCACAAACCATTGTATAAGATCGAGATAGTCGATTTCTCATCACATTCTGGTCGAGCCTCTGGTCACTACTGGACACCAAGCTCACCAAATCCAAGGCCTTCCACCCCCAGACAGATGGCCAAACTGAGGTTGTAAATCGAATGATTGTGCATATCCTTCGCATGTATAATTCAAAGAACCCTCCCAAATGGGATGAGAGCCTTCCCTATGTCCAGCATAGCTACAACCAATCCTTGCATAGCTCAACCGGCCACAACCCCTTTCAAGTGGGATTGGGATTCCAACCATTGGATCCCATAGATGTTGCACTTCACCTTGCGGTCACCTCGACTGACTCATCTCCTACTCCAACTGAAGCTGAAAAAACCACCCGGTTCATTGAGCAGATCCAGCACATCCACCAATAGGTTTAGGATATCCTACAGAAGTATAATGAAAAGTATAAGCAGTGCCATGATCAACATCGAGTGCCACATAAGTTTCAGGTGGGCGACAAAGTTTGGTTGCACTTGCAGAAAGAACGCCTTACAAGACCCCATTAGAAGCTTCACCCACTCCATTATGGACCGTACGCTATCACCAAGGCCATGGGGGGTAATTATTTTGAGCTCAACATTCCTCCTTTCCTTGGCCTGCACCCAGTGTTCAACGTGGATCTCCTTTGCCCTTATTTCCCACCATTATTAGACACCTCAGAAGTAGCAGAACATTTGACACCAAAAAAGCTCAACCCTGACTGGATACAACAGGAATCCAATGATCAGATTGTGGACAGACAGATCAAAGTCACTTGACAACAAAGGATCCAGCTTTATCGAGTCGTCAAAGCAGGGAAGCTCCTGCACCAAGGCAAGTGGCTCACCCGAGGCCAAATTCAGCAGAAATTTCCTCATCTAATGGGGGAACTCAATGCAATGGAGAACATTGCTTCCTAAGGAAGGAGGATTTATCTATATGGATATCGATGGCTACCCACCTTTTCCAACTGGCTCAAAACAACTTTCTGACATTTTTGGCAATTTACTATTTATAGCAGTTTTTACTTCTGTGGCCATTTTGAGGGCCTAAATGAAGGTTTTTCGGTATCGATATCCTCAATTATAGTTGAAGCATGGTTGAGCCCCCAAAATAAATCTCCTCGATGATACCTTTCCAACAGGCTATCACACGCCTAAAACGGAGATCGTATGCAAAAGTTACGACCCTAGGAAGTTGATGTACTAGCTTACCCAAACGAGGCCCACATGACTTTTGGCGCTTCATCTCCTAGGGTTAGGTTTTTGGATGTCTAGGGTTTTTGGCATTCTTTCTTATTGTAAAAATGCCTTCAGAGCCTCATTGGAACCTTCTTCTTGCGAATTTTCGCTGTCATCACATCTCTTCTCAGAGATAAGCCGCCACCATTCCAACAAGCTTGTTTCCGCTGCATTTTACAGTTTCAGCTTATTTCGTTATTGAATAGAAAACCAGTTTTACTATATCTCTGTTATTTTGTGTTAAGCACCTGTTAATAATCTATATTCATTTCGTTCTATTCATAAAATCTGGATCAAGCATCAACAACAATCTACTTTTTTTAGTTAGTGTTTAATAATAGCAATCAATCTAATGTTTCTTAACCATAGTCCACTTGTTTTAGTTAGCAACAAGCTACTTTGTTTTAGTAATGTTCAATTAATGTTAATGGCTAGTAGGTTGAGAATTGGATAAAATTGAATGCCCAATTGGATCATTAATGATTAAAGTTGAATGGAGAATGTTGGAGTCATGGTTAGGTATCTCTTATTTCACTTGCGCCTTGAATTAATTGAATAGTTGCTTGCATCATGAATAAATAGAAGGATGGTTGATTATGTAATTGTTCATTTAGCACTTTTAAAATCAAGTAGGTTACTCTTGCGCCATTGGAGATGCTGATGTAGGATTGAATTATAAGTTTATAATAGAAATTTTGCATGAACTTGTGTCGTTTTATGATGGATTTAGTAAGAAAATTTTCTTGCACCATGGAATTTATGTAATGTGTGATTGATTCATAGAATACTATCGCACCTTGATCATCGTTGATGTTGTTGACTTAGCATTTGATTTTTGGTCTACTTGTGTCGGGCGGGATGTAGACACCTCCATGTTCCTCAGAAAAGTCGCCAGCCCTGAGACCTTAAATGGTTAAAATCGATGGGAACCTGGGCTTGAGCGTTTCTTATGTGTCTTGGAGGTCCTAACCATTGCAGGGTAGGACGGGCGGGTAGTCAGTCTTATTATTTTGTTGGTTGATTGTTGTTCATTGCTGGCAGATGTTGATGTGCATCTTAGACCTTTATGTTGATATCACAGTTGCATGCATCATGATTTGTCGTCATGTGGCGACACAGAGAATAATGTCTTGTTACCCTTGTACACACGCACACACACAAAAAAAAAATTCCACTTGTTATAAGAGGTTTGTCGTCGTAACGAGGAGGATCATTACAGTTTGGGTATGAGGAAACCCTCTTGCATACTGGGAAATGTTCCAGTTGGAAGCTCATCATAGGTATTGCATGTTTCAAAGTTTAAAACTATGATTTCAAGTGTCATTCATTTAATTTTGATTCATTAAATTATTTAAAAATGATATATATATATATATATATATATATCGGAACCAGAAGCAGGAGAGGACCTTACGTATGGGGCGGCCTTCTTCAAACATGTTTTAAAGTTTGTAACTATGATTGGATGCATCATAACTTAATTGTAAAATGTTTAGTTTTTTTTTCAATATAAGTACTTACAATTATGTGTATATGCATTTCAAATGTGTTATAGGCCAACTTGGAGGAGAGAGTGGCAGAGGAGAATGTGACCATATATGATAATTCATAGATCATATATGTTGCATTTGTAAGTTCTAGTTTGTTTTTATGAGAACTTTATCAAATGATTACTTAATCATTTTTGTAATTAATGTATATAGATTTTTTGGAATTTTATTCATTTTTGTACTTAATGTGTCATAAAATAGTCTACAACTTTTTAAATGCTCTATTTTTCAACACATTACATTCTTAATGGAAATATGTTTTCTATGGGTAATTGTTTGGGTAAATTGTTACCACTTCACTAGTAATTTTTATGAGTTTCTTTGTGTGTTGGTAATTGTTGTGGGTTTCCTTGCCTTTGTGGGTGAAATCATGAAGATGGGTGTCTATTTTGCTTGCTTTATGAGGAAAAGAAAATATATTTTCACAAGTTCTTCAATTTCCATCATACAAAAGTATTTTTTATTTATTTATAATTTCACTTTACAGTAAAAACAAAACTTGTGAAGAATTTTGTTAGCTTTCCAATGACTATTTTTCAATTTTTTTTATTAAGATTTGATATGTCAATTTGACAACTGTTTAACAATGTGTTCCTTAAACATGAAAGGAATGATAATGAATTATATTTTCCCCCAACAATGTATCTATCATTTAACTTTTATTTTTAACAAACGAAATATAATGCAACAATCTATAGAGACTCTCTTTTATTATGACTATAATTTTTAATCTAACGGATGAATATTGTAATTTGTAGAATTTTTTTAAGTTGACCAAGTTGAAAATGTTGCAGATTTTAAACACGTGTTTTCCTGCACCTTGTATCTATCTTAATTTTTACTTAAAAGTAAAATCCAAAAATACCCTTTTGAAAAGAACAGTTTAAGGATTATGAATATAATTTTTTCTAAATTTTTCACTATGTATTTTTAGATATACGGATATTTCATTTCACTGAATCTTATGCAATGATATTTAAAAAAAAAATAAAAAAATTAGATAAAAATAATGAAAATGAAAACAAATTATAGGAATTGAAAGTAGATTCAATTTTGCAAATGCTGGTGTCATTTTCGAAACCAAATTCAGAGTATTTGGAGGATTTCACAACCTCCAAAGTTCAAGTAAGCTAGAGGGAATTATCTGGTTCTTGCAAACAATCTCAATCGCTAGTTTTCATCCGAAAGATTCTTTCGGCCAAAAAATATTTCTTTCGGATGAAAAATTAAATTCTAACGGAATTCTTTAAAATTAAACGATTTCCTAGATTTTCGGCCGAAAGATGGGTGAGAGAATTATGTCGACCGGAAAAAATTAAAATACATGTCATATCGTTTCATTTCACGCCAAATCGTATAAATACGCTTTCGGATGAACACATTTAACACAATTCATCGCTTGTTTCATGGTTTTCTAGAGCACCTAAAGAAAGTTCTGAATCATCTTTTTCTTTTTTGTTGAACAAGGTAATTGATGTTTGTTCAAGTTTTTATTGGAATAACAATTTATATATTGAAAGATAAATGTTGAAAAAAAATTCAAGGTAAAGCCTTTGTTGAACATAAAATTATTGATTTTATTTTTTAATAATTTTTGTGACAATAAAGTTTTTCTGAGACTATTATGAAATGTTGATTTTGTTAAACACTTTTACAGATAACTATACTCAGGGGAAACAGAAGTTTGCACAAGAGAAAATTTGATCGTAGTCGATATGAAACTCACCATAACGATCAAAGGAAAGAGAATTATTGGAGAAATAAACGAGAACGTGCAAATATGGAAGAAATAAACGATGATAATGTAAATAGAGATTTTCAACAAGAAGACGTCCAAGCAGGTATGCATGCACCTATTGTCTATATTAAAAGTATATAATTCAAATTTAAAATATTGTTTAATATAATTTATTGTAATTACGATTTGATGTTTTTCAAAAAACATAAACAGATTTGTCTCATAACATCGATGAAGACGTTGAAACCAAAATTGAAGAAGAAGACGAATCACCTATAGGTATGTACATAAATTTAGATAATAGAAGATGTCAGTGTTGCACGTAGAGTGATACAAACATTAGTTGTTTCATCTAGCAATATAAAAGATCGTTTGACATGACACATGGAAAAAATGATGGGAACATCAAGAAAAACATTGTACAAACATAGAAAATTTTGATTTCAAATAGATGCAAATGATGAACTTGCTTGTTGGACAGTGATTTCTAGACAACCCTACAAAGATAGACTTGCAGAAAATGTTAAAGAATTGGCCCGAAATTGTTGGTTGAAAGAATCTCGTGTTTCACCACATACAAGGGATGTGTTGCAGCAAAGAATAGAATGAAAACAAAATGAAGAACTTCCAAAACATACATTGTCAATGACACAAACATAATTGTTCAATAAGTTCAAAGAAGTTAAAATTTCCATCAATACATTTGTGCAACAAAAACAATGGTTTGTTAGACCCATCACTGTTCGTGACACTTGTTGTTGTCGTTATCATGTGGAATTTTTGTTATATTCCAACACTTTTCTTGATTTTGGTAAAAATTTATGGCCAAGTTCACCCCCTCCTTCCACATTTCGTTCTTTTATATCTGAAATTATATGTGAAAGAGAAGGTGATGAATTATTTTACCAAAAAAATGTGTTGGTGGAAAGAAATGTGATCATTGTGGAAATCTAAGTTTGTTTCACTCAAATTATCCTATTGATATGAATTCTCAATCATTTTCTAATATAACAGTCAATTGGAAGAGATATGAATATATCAACAACACGACTCCACATTCTGCAAATGTTATTTCCAAAAGGATTGATTTGAAAGTAGATAAAATCTGTGTGATAGATTTTTTGAAGAAGTTTGAGGAAGAAATTTATAAATACACCAAGCATTCACATAGAGCTCGATGGCAAGACCTACAATTCAAGAAATCCCATGAAGAGTTTCCACCAGGGACAAAATGTTTTGTAGTTGATTTTGTAGAGAATTACACATTCGTTGCACAAAAAGAAATACAGAGTGAAAATTATCATTCTGATCAAGCCACTATATTTGTCCACGTTCTTTATAGACATGCTCAATGGAGTATTGATAACATAGAAAGCACCAACGACAATCAACATGTTATTAAAGAATATCACTTTTATATAAGTGTTGATCGAGCACAGGACACACATTATGTACAACATTGTTTTGATAAATTTTATGTTTCATTGAAAGAACATAGAATCGGATTCAATCGACATTGGATATGGTCATATGGGTGTGCATATTTATCATTTTCATAAGTTTTGAAATTGATAATATTCATTGTACTTGATAAATTTCTTTTTAGATGCATCATTCGGTAAATCATCACGAGAAACGGCATCGTGAGAGAGAGCACCACCATTTGTAGGTGGTGCTCGAGTTGATCCATTTCATGATGGATCAATGTGATCTTTTGCTAGTGATGATTTTGGGGCAAGTTTGAACAGAAATTCCCCTAATCGACCAATGTACAACCCCAGTCACATCAACAACCTATGGTCAGTAAATTGCTTTTATTTTTTATAATTTTATATACATCAAGTGCATATGGACATGTTTTTATGCATTATTTTAACTATATACATTTTTTTTTATATTTGTATAGGATTGGGCTAATGTTGGGGGAAACAATGAAGCAGATGGTGAATATCAAGTGGAGGGTGGGGGTGAAGGTGAACCGGGGGTGAAGGTGAACCAGGGGTGAATTTTCAAAAAAATGAAGATTATATCCCTATCGCCACATATCCCTTGGACATTGTGAAGTAGCTTCCTTGGGAAGGAAAGTTTTAAGAATTGACCCTTCAACATTTCACAAACCACTATGCAAAGTTGAGGAATGATCTTGAGAAATTGGATCTCCCTACAAATAGTAGATGATACCTTGAGATTGTTTTGAATTCTCTAAGAAACTTTATTGATGTATATGAGAGGCTTGGTGTAACATCCCTCTCTGGAGAACTAAGAAAACTTATTTTTTGAGGACACTTGCTCGCAAGTGATACGGACTATTATGATATTAAAACATTTGTCCTTGATTATGATGTGTTATGGTAGATGACATGATGTTTTATTGCATTGACATAGACAGGTGCTATTGACTCAGTTTTACTGAGAGTGCAGGGTTTTGGACCTTGAGGATGAAGAGGCGTCGACGGAACCCCTTGGACTCTGGATTGAGTCAGGGAGTGTGCTATTGGGGTTTGATTTTTTTACTGTGATTTTAGTACATTTGATTAGATGATATGATGTGGACATGTTCTGACATGATTGTTGATGATGCAGGGTGATGATAGCTTGTCGACCAGACTCACATATGGAGTAAAGGGGCCACACACGACTACACAAGAGGTTGAGGGAGAGGTGTAGACAGAAGCCCTGCCATAGCCTACTAGCACTCCCGTCGTGGCTCAAAATGTAGGTTAACGATTACCTAGTTCGAGAGGACCCACCATGTCGCGAGGGAAAACTGCGACAGTCGCTCGTGATGATTCTAAGGGGCACGCAATAACATGGGGGCCTTATTCCTTAGAAGCCCTTAGTCTCCCATAAGTTCACCTGGCGGAGTGTTGACTCCAGGGGTTATTGATGTCTACCAATCAGTCAAGAAGCGAGTGGCACCCTTGGAGCACGTGGTGCATCCTGAATGGCATGTCGCGCAAAAGAATCAAAAGGGGTAGTGGCACCCTTGGAGCACGTGGTGCGTCCTAAAGGGCACGTCGCCCAAAAGAAACAAAAGAGGCGAGTGGCACCCTTGGAGCACGTAGTGCGTCCTGAAGGGCAAGTCGCATTGATTATGATAAAGGAACGAACCTAGATGGCCCTAAGACAATCATCACTTAAATAAAATTTAAAACAACTCCCCTAATTAAATGTCACCCAATTCAGAATCTAAGTCCTAAGTCTAAAAACTTCGCTAGGGGAAGGTTTTGTCTACCCTTGAGAAAATATCTATATAAAATTTTAATAATAAAATTTAAAATAAAAACCCCTTACGTAATAATTAGGTCTTCATAAATTTTGGGGTAAAATGAAGAGAGTAAGAAATTAAATAAAATCAGTGGATTAAAAAAATATATAAAGAAGAAATTAATTATTTTTAAACTTTTGATAATGTTGAATTAATAATAAAAGGGAAAAGGGGTTAAATTGTGCAACTGCCATTTTGGCTCTAATAAAAAGGGGAAATAAGGAAATATAAAATTTAAGAAACTAGGGAATGGAGGAAACATAATAAGGGAAAGAGGGGAACTTATGGTAAAAAGCGAGGTCAACTTAGTAAAGAATCTGCAATTAAGAACCTTCTAAATTGAACTAAATTAGCAACTTCATTTTAGAGAAAGTATTTAAAACCTGTAATGGAATCTAAGGACACCTAGGAGTAAAAATAGGATTAACTCTAGGTGGGTGAGGGAAATAAGACAATTTAATAAATTAAACAAAATAGTTAATGGAGAAACGTGGGGGATGGATGACACTTGTACGAAGGAGAGTTTTTAGAATATTTTTATTAAAACTTAATTTAAATGAGATTTAGGGAAAGATGGAAGTTCTAAAACTCTATAAAAGAAAGGGAAGAGAGGGAAGAAATGGATCGGCTTTTAGCATAACATTACATTGCCGGATTTGTGACTTGACTGATTACTTGTGGGGAGATGGAATTTCCCAGCTCGGATAGGAGTGGTAGCTCAGCCTTGTGAGGCGAGCTGGGAGCTAGACGTACCATCTGGATATTGTGTGCCCCCTTTGCAGCTCGGGGGGCTAAGGGGGAAGCAAAGTACCCCTAGCATTGGCTAGGAGGTACCGGTGTAGTATCGACGGTCGACAAGCAGGATTTGCACGGAGCACGCGGACATCACCAGGAGAAGGCGATCAGGAAACAATATGTTTTTTCATTTTGCATGATAGAAGGTATTAGGACCTTGGCCCTCTCTTATTGTTATCAACATTTTTATCTTGGCTTGTGAGATGAAAACTACTTGGCTTAACTCTGCATGGGTTCTCGTCGAATTAATTGGTTTTCCCTTCTGTTCTTCAGAGATTATAATTGTGTTACGGTTATAAAAATATTTCGTTTTACTCTGCTGTTGCATTTTGGTATCGGATAAAAGAGATTTTATGACCTCGACGTTGACGACCTTCCTTGGTTTTGTGAAATCTACAGTTGTGCCTTATGTTTTTTTTGTCTACGTTTTTTTGTTAGCATTTCCATGCATCTCAGTGGAGGAAACTCACTCGACTCAACACCTTTATCTGCATTTTGGGTTGTATTTCTCTGCGAGTTGGGGGAGGATACACACACGGTTTTCAACTACATATTTCTATATTGTGTTTGTGTTTCTCTGTGAGTTGTGAAGGATTCCCACACGGTTTTCAACCACATATCTTTGCATTTGTGTTTGTGTTTCTCTGCGAACTGGGGAAGGATACCCCCCTGAATTTCAACCACAACTCTGCGTTTTTTTTTTGTGTTATAATTCTCTGCGATTTGGTGGAGGTTGCTCCCACAAATTTCTACCACATCTCTGCGTTTTTTGTTTGTAAGTCTTGCAATTGGGTGGAAGGATATGTAATAACCAGGAATTCATTTAAGCTACCATAAATTAAAACAGAGTGGAATTTTGAAACTTACTAACAATTTGCCTACTCTAGCATATTAAATCCCAGATTTTTATAAATAAAATAACATTTTTACATAAAACTATGCATACAAGTTAAATTTAAGTAAACACTTCATAATTTTAAGTTTAAATACCTGTCACTGATGCTACTATCTGCAGCAGCTTGAATCTTCGCTTGAACCTTCGCTTGAACACCCCAAAACCACCACCCTGCCGACCAGTACGCCTGGCCCTAGGACATCTATGGACGTCCTAGCCCTCCGAGCCCAAAACCCCTCAGCCCCGGTGTACACTGTAAATCCCATTGTTCTCACTCTGTCTCAAAGCTCCCCCAAAAAAACTCCTCTCGTAATCTGCATGAATAGAATCCCCCCCAAAAAAAATCCTCCTCCTTCCCTTATGCCTCCTTCACCGCCCCCC
>ML812954.1:111919-122456 GCA_009831015.1 Picea engelmannii | reverse complement strand
CTCTAATGATACTATAATTTAAAATAGAACATATGATTTGTTTGAGGCTAAATTTAGTTGCACCTTATTGATAAATTTCTTTTAGACATGTTATGATGGGCTTGTGACAGATGACTAAAAAAAATGGTAACTATCTACTAGATTGACTTGATGATTGATCGGGTTATTGGCAAAGTCATTTCTGGCTTACGCTTCCCATAGAGGGAGTTGTGGTTTCCTTTAAACATTGTGTACTTGGTCTGTAAACCTTTTTATTCTTGTTCTTCTTGTGTCGGGAGGGATGTAGACACCTCCATGTTCCTCATAACAGTCGCCATCCTTGAGACATTAAATGGTTTAAATCAATGGGAACCTGGGCTTGAGCGTTGCTTATGTGTCTTGGAGGTCCTAACCATTGCAGGGTAGGATGGGCGGGTAGTTAGTCTTATTATTTGTCGGTTGATTGTGATTCATTGCTTCCTAATGATTGAAGTGTGTCTTGGGTCGTCATGTTGTTGTCACCGTTGCATGCGACATGTTCGTCATTGCATTCCTACGTAGATTATAATGTATTTATTTCCCTTGTACTCATGCACACACAAAAAAAATAAAAATTTCACTTGTTATATGAGGATCGTCGTTGTAATGAGGAGGTTCGTTACATATGGTATCAGAGCGGGTTCAACCCATGACTTGGGATCGCTACGAATTTCATTGTTATGATTTGATTGTACTATTTCTAATTGAGTTGACTTGTGTGCGTGCAAGTAATCATGGTTAGAGGACGACAGGGTGCTAGGGGAGGAGGTGTGATGCCTCCAATAGCATCCACACCTGAGGGGTCTAACCCCCAGGGAGACGAGCAAGTTCTGGGGAAAGAGCAGATAGCAGTTGGCGATGTAGTCAGAATGATGAGATCCTTCCAGCGCATGTCCGAGGCACTGATAAGCTGTTTGGACAGAGATGAGGCCACAGCGCTAGCACCAACTAAGGTTCCGCCGCGCGCACCAGCCGTTACTAGTAGCGTTCACTGTGAACTCGAGATAGTCAAATTTCCCGAGTTCTTTGGTGCCTCAGATGGCGCAGCCACCGAGGCATGGTTCGAGAACATGGCGATGTGCTTCACACTTCGCGATTATACCTCCAACATGAAGGTCTGCATGGCGGTATTTCAACTGAAGGGGAGCACTCTTCTATGGTGGAAGATGCTCCTACCGCAGCTGAACATGGTCGTCGAAGACGTGTCAAGGGAACTGTTCGAGGAACGGTTTCGAGAGAGGTACCTTTCAGAGGAATTCATTGAGTGTCAGCTCAATGAGTTCAACGCCTTACGGCAGGGAGGTCGTACGGTGCACGAGTACAAGGCCCATTTTATGGAGATGCTCCTGTATGCTCTACACCTTAACATAGAGAAACTTAAGGTCAACCGGTTCATGTTCGGCCTTAATGAAAGCCTGCGTGCAAAGGTTAGGATTTTGATGCCTCAAACCTTGCACGATGTCATCTAGAAGGCCCTCATAGTAGAGGAGGAGATTGTCAGTGGGGGTTAGACCAGGACTCCAACGAGACCAGCAGGGCAGGTTCCATCTAGAACACAACAACACCAGACACTAGCGAGACATACGTCAGGATATCGTGGTTTCCAAAGGGGATCCACTTTCACTTCACCCCAGCGATCATTGCCTCAGCAGCGGACACCTTATCGGGGACCACCACATCAGCAGCAGCGTCACCCGCAGCAGTCCCAGTTTGGGCCTATTCAGTAGAATAGACCAGGGTTCCAGGCCGGTGGGCCGTCATCTTCTACTTCAGGGACTAGGACTACTAGGCTGAAGAAGGGGTGTTGGAAGTGTGGGGAGAAACACTACCAGCGCGACTGTGCTGTGGAGAGGAGCAGAGCATTCGGATGAGCCAGACCCACTACAGTGGGAGATATGGGCAAGGCCCATCGGATTCATGCAGCGGTGAATAACCACCAAGCAGAGCATCAGTCGACTGTGCTCGAGATGACATGTACTGTCGCTGACCAGACCCTTAGTATTTTGATAGATCCTGGTGCTATCGAGAGTTTCATTTCTGGTGCAGCGCTAAAAAGGATTAAGGTAAACACAGTCGAACAGAATGAGTTTATCTTTGTGTAGATGGCCTCGAGAGCCAAACAGAAGGTTGGAGGAAAGGTTACGGGCTGTGCCCTTAACCTGGGAGAGTTTGTCACGAGGTCCAACTTGTATGTCACGATCTTAGGATCTTATGATGTCGTAATTGGTATGGATTGGTTCGAATCGCATGAGGCAATACTCAACTATAAGAAAAAATGGTTAAGCTTGGTCGATGATGAGGGACAGAGATGTGTGATTGTAGGATGGAACCAGGGAGTTTCCCTGAGGTTCGTCTCTTCCTTACAGCTACGGAAGAGTATGCGCAAGGGGTGCAAGCTTTATGTGATCCTTGCGTTAAACAAGAAGGGAGTAGCAGGAGGTCTAGAACACCTTCTAGTGGTGAGAGAGTTTGTGGATGTATTTCCGTAGAAGTTACCTGGGATGCCACTGAAGAGAGAGTTGGAGTTTACCATAGACCTAAAATCGAGGACTGAATCGATAGCAAGAACGCGTTATCGGATGTCCACCCAGGAGTTACAAGAGTTGAAAATGAAACTGAAGGAGTTGTTGGACCTGGGATTGATACATCCCAGTGTGTCACTGTGGGGTGCACCGGTTATTTTCATACAAAAGAAGGATAGATCATGGAGTCTTTACATTGACTACCGTCAACTGAACAAGGCTACGATCAAGAATCAATATCCCTTGCCAAGAATTGATGATCTGTTCAATCAAATGAAGGGTACAATGGTGTTCTCCAAGATCGATTTGCGATCAGGGTATCACCAGTTGCAGATCAAAGAGGAAGATATCCCTAAGACTGCCTTTAAGACGAGGTTTGGACATTACGAGTTTACTGTCTTACCATTTGGACTGACAAACTCCTCAGGGGTATTTATGAGTTTGATGAACGGGGTGTTCTGCGAGTACTTATACAAGTTCGTCTAAGTAATCATTGATGATATTTTGATTTACTCTCATATGATGGAGAGCATGAAGAGAACTTGCGCTTGGTACTACAGTGTCTGCGAGAGCACAAAATGTATGGGAAATTGTCCAAATGCGCTTTTTATCAATCGAGGATTCACTACTTAGGGCATGTCATCTCCGGCAAAGGTATCGTCATGGATCCAACCAAGGTCGAGGCTATTATGGAATGGCCTGCGTCGACGAATGTCACAGAAGTGTGTAGCTTCATGGGTTTGGCAGGATACTATCGACGATTCATCAAGGGATTTTCAAAGATAGCAAATCTGATCACGGAATTGAAAAAGAAAAACAAGAAGTTTGTTTGGATCGAGAAATGCACGGAATCATTTCAGAGGCTTAAAGAGTTGTTGACAATAGCACCAATACTAAAGGTCCCTGACATGGACGCGGACTTATTGGTATGCACAGATGCATCCAAGGAAGTCTTAGGCGGAGTCTTGATGCAAGATGGACGAGTGATTGCTTACATTTCGAGGAAACTGAGAAGGCATGAGGAGAACTACCTGACGCACAATTTGGAGTTATTAGCCATCGTATATTCCTTGAAGGTTTGGAGACACTACCTTGTTGGACAAAAATTTGAACTAAAGACATATCATTGTGGACTACAACACATTTTTACGCAAAGCAACCTGAACGCGCACCAACGGTGTTGGTCGAAATTGCTTAGAGAGTATGACTTTTAGATTACTTACATAAAGGGAACAGTGAACCGAGTGGTGGATGCTTTGAGTTGGAGGCCACACATATTTTTTGTGTTGCCTCTTCAGACGAATCTACGTGAGAATATTCTCACTTTACAGCGTGACGATGACTAGTACAAAGAGGTCGAGGGTTTTATCGGACAAAACACCATGATGGTACCACAATATGAGGGATTTTCATTTGATAGTGATGGGTTATTGAGGTTTAGAATTTGGATTTACGTACCACCAAACGACGAGTTGAGGATGTTGATCCTGAGCAAGGCTCATAGAGCAGTTTACATGGCTCACCCAGGAGTCACGAAGATGAGGGCAGACCTTAAACCCTTATTCTTATGGAAGGGAATGAAGGCCGACATAGTCAACTATGTGGCCAGATGTCTAGAGTTCCAGCAGGTAAAGGCTGAACATAGACACCCAGCAGGATTACTACAACCACTTGCCATTCCGAAATCAAAATGGGAGGTTATTTCGATGGATTTTATTGTTGGATTTCCACTGACGGCAAGGAGTCATGACTTGATTTTTGTAGTAGTAGACACTCTGACGAAGAGTGCTCACTTTATTCTTGTGTGTACGACGTATCAGGCACCTGACATAGCTAGATTTTTCATCAGTGATATTGTGAGGCTGCATGGCGTGCCTAAGAGGATTATATCCGATTGAGGATCGGTGTTTACTGGATGATTTTGGACGAGTTTCTAAGAGGCCTTGGGAACCCAACTTAACTTTAGTACTGCGTATAACCCAGAGACTGATGGACAGACCGAACAAATGAACCAAACCTTGGAAGACATGTTGCGTATGTACGTAATGGACCAACAAAAGTGTTGGAAAGAATTTTTTCCACTAGTGGAGTTCGCTTACAACAACAGTTACCAAAGCACCATTAAGATGGCGCCTTTCGAGTTTCTTTATGGGCGACCATGTTAGACACCCTTGAGTTGGGATTGGCTTGAGGATAGGATCCTGGTGGGACCAGAAGTGATCCAGGTAATGGAAGAGAAAATGAAAACCATAAGACAAAGGATTAAAGAAGCACAGGATCGACAGAAGAGTTATGTTGATGCGTACCGAGTGGACCGTAGTTACAAGGTCGGCGATCGAGTCTTCTTGCGGGTTAAACCACATAAGAGTTCGATCAAGTTTGGAAAGGGAGATAAACTCTCTCCTAGTCTCGTGGGATCTTTCGAGATTGTGGAGAGAAAGGGGCCTGTGGCCTATTGACTAGCATTGCCTGATTCTTTGAGGCGTATGCACGATGTTTTTCATGTATCTATTTTGAGACATTATATTAGTGATCCTACACATGTGACTGACCTGAGTTCCTTGCAGGTATCGGATGAGGGAGTGCTCACGGCTGAGCCGGTCCGCATCTTAGATCATCGCGTTCGACAGTTATGACGTCGAACGGTAGATTAGGTCAAGGTCCAGTGGGACAATTATAGTCCGCACTCGGCAACCTGGGAGGACGCATATGATATGCACTAGCAGTTTCCATTTTTGTTTGATAGATAGACTTATGATACTATGATATACTTATTTTGACATTTATACTATGAAACTTCGGGATGAAGTTTAGACCAAGAGGGGGTGTATGTAACATCCCTCTCTGGAGCACTAAGAAAACTTATTTTTTGAGGATACTTGCTCGGAAGTGATCTGGACTATTATGATATTAAAACATTTTTCCTTGATTATGATGTGTTATGGTAGATGACATTATGTTTTACTGCATTGACATAAACAATTGCTATTGACTCGGTTTTACTGAGTGTGCAGGGTTTTGGACCTTGAGGATGCAGAGGCATAAACAAAACCCCTTGGACTCCAGATCGAGTCAGGGAGTGTGCTATTGGGGTTTGATTGTTTTACTGTGATTTTAGTACATTTGATTAGATGATATGATGTGGACATGTTCTAACATGATTATTGATGATGCAGGATGATGATAGCTTGCCGACTAGACTCACATATGGAGTAAAGGGGCCAAACACGACTACCATAGAGGTTGAGGGAGAGGTGTGGACAACATCCCTGCCACAGCCTACTAGCACTCTTGTCACGGCTCGAACTGTAGGTTAATGATTACCTAGTTCGAGAGGACCCACGATGCCCTGAGGGTAGACTGCGATAGTCGCTCGCGATGATTCTAAGGGGTGCGCAATAAGGCGGGGGCCTTATTCCTTAGAAGCCCTTAGTCTCCCACAAGTTCAGCTGGCGGAGTGTTGACTCCAGGGGTTATTGATGTCTACCAATCAGTCAAGAAGCGAGTGGCACCCTTGGAGAATGTGGTGCATCCTGAAGGGCACGTCACGCAAAAGAAACAAAAGGGCGAGTGGCACCCTTGGAGCACGTGGTGCGTCCTGAAGGGCACGTCACGCAAAAGAAACAAAAGAGGCGAGTGGCACCCTTGGAGCACATAGTGCGTCCTAAAGGGCACGTCGCGTTGATGATGATAAAGGAATGAACCTAGATGGCCCTAAGACAATCAACACTTAAAGAAAATTTAAAACAACTCCCCTAATTAAATGTCACCTAGTTTAGAATCTAAGTCCTAAGTCTAAAAACTTTGCTAGGGGAAGGTTTTGTCTACCCTTGAGAAAATATCTATATGTAGTGGCCAGTAAAAAAAAAATCAACAAGCCTAGTAAAATCCTTACAATTACGCATAACATTTCTAACATAGAATTTATGAGTGCATAAATAATTCATTAACTTCAAATAAGCATATTAAATTTCGGCAAAATTTAACATTTAACATTTAACTACAGTATAAAAATAACTTAGACATTTCACAAACAAATTACCTGCTTTTGATGCTAATTTCTGTCGATATGATTGTCCCTTCTCTGTTGCCTTGCTGCCTTGTTTTTTCCTTCCTACTGCCTGATGCACTAACCAACACTGACCAAACCTACTATCCTCCCAGCCAACTAGGAGCATCCTGTCCAACTCCCTAGCTCCAGGAAACCGAAAGGAATCATGGCCCCTGTGCCCAAAACCCCCAGCAAACTGGTGCCCCCTATACTAATCCTCCTGACTACAGAGCTCAAACTCTCCTCTCTGCAAATCCAAGAGATCCCCCAAAAGAAAATTTCCCGTAGAATGATAATCCCCTTCCCCAAAGAATGCCTTCCACTGTAAGGCTCTCCCCGTCATATTGCCCCTTCACCGACTTCCCCTCCTTCATTACTTTCCTTATCCATTTATTAATTATCTTATCCTTTAGTAGTTAATGCCCCTTATCCCATTATTCATGTTCCTTATCCCCTTTATTAATGCTCCTTATCCCATTATTTATTATTTTATCTTATATTTAATGTCCTATCCCTTCCCGAATACGTAAGCTTTAATTTAACAATATAATTTATTAACCCCTTTTAATTCTTTACTTAATTAATTAATGAGTCAATTACTAATTAATTAATCCTTGACAGTCATGAACAAGTAATTAATAATAATTAATAAGTTAATGTTATTTAAGAAACAATTATTGTTTAGCTAACTTTTAGGACAGTTAGATTATTAAATTAATTATAATTAATAATCCTATACATCTATTTAAGAAGGGTCGTTACACTATATAAAATTTTAATAATAAAATTTAAAATAAAAACCCCTTACGTAATAATTTGTTCTTCATAAATTCTGGGGTAAAATGAAGAGAGTAAGAAATTAAATAAAATCGGTGGATTAAAAATATATATAAAGAATAAATTAATTATTTTTAAACTTTTGATAATGTTGAATTAATAATAAAAGGGAAAAGGGGTTAAATTGCGCAACTACCATTTTGGCTCTAATAAAAAGGTGAAAGAAGGAAATATAAAATTTAGGAAACTAGGGAATGGAGGAAACATAATAAGGGAAAGAGGGGAACTTATGGTAAAAAGCGAGGTCAACTTAGTAAAGAATCTGCAATTAAGAACCTTCTAAATTGATCTAAATTAGCAACTTCATTTTAGGGAAAGTATTTAAAACCTGTAAGGGAATCTAGGGACACCTAGGAGTAAAAATAGGAGTAACTCTAGGTAGGTGAGGGAAATAAGACAATTTAATAAATTAAACAAAATAGTTAATGGAGAAACGTGGGGGATGGATGACACTTGCACGAAGGAGAGTTTTTAGAAGATTTTTATTAAAACTTAATTTAAATGAGATTTAGGGAAAGATGAAAGTTATAAAAATCTATAAAAGAAAGGGAAGAGAGGGAAGAAAGGGATTGGCTATTAGCGTAACGTTACGCTGCCGGATTTGTGACTTGACTGATTACTTGTGGGGAGTTGGGATTTCCCAGCTCGGATAGGAGTGGTAGCTCAGCCTTGCGAGGTGAGCTGGGAGCTAGACATACCATTTGGATATTGTGTGGCCCCTTTGCGGCTCGGGGAGCTTAGGGGGAAGCAGAGTACCCCTAGCGTTGGCTGGGAGGTACCGGTGTAGTCTCGACGGTCAGTGAGCAAGATTTGCAAGGAGAACACGGACGTCACTCGGAGCAGGCGATTAGACAACGGTATGTTTTTTCATTTTGCTTGATAGAAGGTATTAGGACCTTGGCCCTCTCTTATTGTTATCAACATTTTTATATTGGCTTGTGAGATGAAAACTACTTGGCTTAAATCTGCATGGGTTCTCGTCGGATTAATTGGTTTTCCCTTCTGTTCTTCGACGATTGTAATTGTGTTACGGTTATAAAAATATTTATTTTTACTTCGTTGTTGCATGTCGGTATCGGATAAAAGAGATTTTATGACCTCGGCGTTGTCGACCTTCCTTGGTTCTGTGCAATCTACAGCTGTGCCTTACGTTTGTTTTGTCTATGTTTTTCTGTTAGCATTTCCATGCGTCTCAGTGGAGGAAACTCACCCAACTCAACACCTTTCTCTGCATTTTGGGTTGTATTTCTCTGCGAGTTGGGGGAGGATACCCACACGGTTTTCAACTACATATGTTTTCATTGTGTTCGTGTTTCTCTGCGAGTTGTGGAGGATTCCCACACGATTTTCAACCGCATATCTCTGCATCTGTGTTTGTGTTGCTCTGTGAACTGGGGAAGGATACCCCCATGAATTTCGACCACAACTCTGCGTTTTTTTTTTTGTTATAATTCTCTGCGATTTGGTGGAGGTTACCCCCACGAATTTCTACCACATCTTTGCATTTTTGGTTTGTAATTCTTGCGATTGGGTGGAAGGATACCCACGAATTCCGACCACCTACCTCTGCGTTTTGTTTTTGTTTTTCTCTGCGATTGGGGAGGATACCCACGTGGATTCAACCCCTAATGTATGATTTTTTGTGTTGTATATCTCTGGGACTTTCTGGATGATACACACAGCCATTCGAACCCGCAACTGTAGTGTTTTACCCTTTTTTTAATTATTTATTTCTTAAATCTTGTGCTCAGGACATGAACCCTCTGTGTTTCAGAACAATGCCTCGATTAAACTAATCAAACCTCTGCAACCTATTATGTTTTTTCCCCTTCACATCTGTGTGGAAACTGATTCCTTTCCCTCTGCATTTGTAAATTAAAAAAGAAAAAAAAAACAACGTTTACTTTCTCCCCTGCGACTGTTTTAACCTTCCTCGGACTGCAGAAACCACCTCAACGGTACGCATGCACCTCACCATCTTCGGGATTCTAGAATAGACATGCGGCCTTTCTTGTTATAAGGGTGTCTCCACATGGCCAGGATAAATTTGTCATCTTGTGGTTGCCAGGTTGATGCTGGTCTTTTGATCCTTGTCGAGTGAGTCAGTATCCTTTTTGTTAGCTGCCATTTGATTTCGTGAAGTCTGGCATGTGCCTTTAAATTGCCCTTGATTATGGCATGCACTCTTGACCGTTGGATTCTTGTTGCCAAATGTTTTCATTCTTTTAATTGGCACAGGGTTGCGCTGTTAAAATTCAATGTTATTGTTGTGTTAAGGTAATGTTAATATAATGTGTTGTTAATGTTAAATGTTAAATGTTAAATGTTAACATTTAGGGAAATGTTAAATTTCAATGTTATTAAGGTTTTATGGTAATGTTAATGTCATGTAATGTTTAATGATAACGCTGTCGTTTAAAAAAAAAAATGTATTTATATAGATTTTCTAAATGGAATATTGACCCATGCTTCCACATCTCCTTGAAGTTTTCATTAGCAATTCAGTTCTCCCATCAATCCGTTTTAAAATTCGAAAGCATCCATGACATTCAGAATTTAGACATTTTGTTCCTTATAGAACCAAAATGGTTCGTAAATCAGTTGCGAATCTTTTAAAGCTAACAAATCTATCTTATAGTTTGGTTATTGTTTTCAGGTTGTTTTGTGGGTATTGCTATGACATAATTCGAATTTGTTTTACTGAATTTTGGGTATTGTGCAATATAACTTGGATATGGCTTATATACATTGAGCATTGTTTTTTTATATATAATTTGGATATCATTCTAATATAAGTTGAAGAATGTTTTAATATAAATTGAGTATTGATTTAATACTATTGAATATCATCCTAATATCAATTGGATTTTGTTTAACATAAATTGGGTATTGTTTTAAATATCATGGGGATATTGTTTAAGTTAAAATATAGTGGTAATTGTTCTAAATCTTAGGAGGTATGTAAATTATAAATCTCTAGTGACTCAGTTCCCTTTTAATCCATCTGTGTCTGAGTTATGTATGTGTGGATCCCTTTTGCCACTAGGAGAAAGAAGAGGGGGGAAACAAGATGATTTTTTTGGTAATATTGTTAAGAAATACACAATCT
>ML812954.1:76164-98726 GCA_009831015.1 Picea engelmannii | reverse complement strand
ATACATGAATAGTAACACATCATATCATCTGTCACTCACATCATAATCAAATATATAAGGTCCAACATCAAAAAGGGTCCAGATCACTTGCGAGCAAGTGTCCTCAAGGATAAGTGTCCTCAGTGTGCCAGAGCGGGATGTTATAACAATCAGCATACAGATCCAAGCATAAGTTCCTAAGGCATTCTACTCTACAAAATAAATGAGCATACCTTTGCCTTATCGCCCGCCTCAAATGACGCTCGCAATCTCCGTGTTGCTCCCACTCGCCAACCGTCGAGACCTCACCGGTACCTCCCAACCAACGCTAGGGGTACTCTACTTCCCCCTTATCCCCCCAAGCCATAAAGGGGCCACACACTATCCAGATGGTATGTCTAGCTCCTAGCTCGCCTCATAAGGTCGAGCTACCACTCCTCTCTGAGCTGGGAAATCCCAACTCCCACAAGTAAATCAGTCAAGTCATTAATCTGGCAGCGTAACGTTATACGAACAGTCGATCCATTATTCCTTCTCCTCCCTCTCTTTTATAGAGTTTTAGAACTTCCATTCTTTCCCTAAATCTCATTTAAGTTAATTTTTAATAAAAATCTTCTAAAAAATCTCCTTCGTACAAGTGTCATCCATCCCCCACTTTCCTCCAATATTTATTTTCTTTAATTTATTAATTTTCTTATTTCCCTCATCCACCTAGAGTTACTCCTAAAATCACTCCTAGGTGTCCCTAGATTCCCTTACAAGTTTTAAAAACTTTCCCTAAAAAGAAAATGCTAAATCAATTCAAAATTAGAAGTTTCTTAAATGTTGATTCTTTCCTAAGCTCGTTTCTTGATTTTTACCATGAGTTCCCCTCTTTCCCTCTTTAGGTTACCTCCTTTCCCTAATTTCCTAATTTTTACATTTCCTTCCTTCCTTTTTATTTGAGCTAGAAAAGACAGTTGTGTAAATTATCCTCTTTTTACTTTTATTATTAATTTAGTACCTTTTTAAATTATCAAAAGTTAAAATAAATTAATTTCTTCTTGACATTTTATATCCACAGATTTTAATTAATTTCCTACTCTCTTCATTTTACCCCAAAAATTTATGAAGACAAAAACTATTACTTAAGTGGTTTTTAGTTTAAATTTTATTATTTTATTTTTTATATGTATATTTTCTTAAGGGTAGACAAAATTTTACCCCTAGAGAAGTTTTAGACTTAGAACTTAGATTCTGAACTGAGCGACATTTAATTAGGGAAGTTGTTTTAAAATTTCTTAATGTGTTGTTTGTCTTAGGGCCATCTACGTTCATCCCTCTATCATCATCAATGCGACGTGCCCTTCAGAATGCACTAGGTGCTCCAAGGGTGCCACTTGCCTCATCTGTTCATTTGCGTGACATGCCCTTCAAGATGCACTACATGCTCCAAGGGTGCCACTCGCCTCTTTTGTTCATTTGTGCAACGTGACCTTTAGGATGCACTACGCGCTCCAAGGGTGCCACTCGCCTCTTGACTGATTGGTAGACATCAGTAACTCCTGGAGTCAACACTCCACTAGGTGAACTTGTGGGAGACTAAGGGATTCTAAGGAATAAGAGGAATAAGGCCCTTGCCTTATTGCATGCCCCTTAGAATCATCGTGAGCGACTGTCGCAGTCTACCCTCACAGCATCGTGGGTCCCCTTGAACTAGGCAATCGTTAACCTACAGTTCGAGCCATGGCGGTAGTGCTAGTAGGCTGTGGCAGGGTTGTTGTCCACACCTCTCCCTCAACCTCTCTGGTAGTCATGTGTGACCCCTTTACTCCATATGTGAGTCTGGTCGACAAGCTATCGTCAACCTGCATCATCAACAAATCATGTCAAGACATATCCACATCATATCATCTAATCAAATATACTAATATCATAGTAAATCAATCAAACCCCAATAGCACACTCCCTGACTCGATCCGGAGTCCAAGGGGTTCCATCGATGCCTCTGCATCCTTAGGGTCCAAAACCCTACACACCCAATAACACCGAATCAATAGCACCTGTCTATGTCAATATAGTAAAACAACATGTCATCTACCCATGACGCATCATAATCAAAGACAATGTTTTAATATCATAATAGTCTGTATCACTTGCGAGCAAGTGTCCTCAAAGAATAAGTTCGCTCAGTGCACCAGAGCAGGATGTTACATACACCCCCTCTTGGTCTAAACTGCATCCCGAAGTTTCACAGTATATACGCTGAAATAAAGTGTATCACAGTATCATGTGTCTATCTATCAAACAAAAATGGAAACTGTTGGCGCATATCATATGCATCCTCCCAGGTCGTCGAGTGTGGACTATAATTGTCCCACTAGACCTTGACCTGATCTATCATTCGACGTCGTAGTTGTCAAACGCGATGATCCAAGATGCGGATCAGCTCAGCCATGAACACCCCTCCTCCGATACTTGTAAGGAACTCATGTCAATAACATGTGTAGGATCACTAATATAATGTCTCAAAATAGATACATGAAAAACATCGTGCATATGCCTCAAAGAATTAGGCAAGGCTAGTCGATAGGCCACGGGCCCCTTTCTCTCCATAATCTAGAAAGGCCCCATCAACCTTGGAGAGATTTTAGCTCCCTTCCCAAACTTGATTGAACTCTTGTGCGGTTTAACCTGCAAGAAGACTCGGTCGCCGACCTCGTAACTACAATCGACACGGTGCGCATCGACATAACTTTTTTGTCGATCTTGCGCTTCTTTAATCCTTTGTATTATGGTTTTCATTTGTTCTTCCATTTCTTAGATCCCTCCTGGTCCCACCAAGACCCTATCCTCAAGCCGATCCCAACTCAAGGGCATCTGACACAGTCACCCATAAAGAAACTTGAAAGGCACCATCTTAATGGTACTCTAGTAACTGTTGTTGTATGCGAACCCCACTAGTGGCAAGAATTTCTCCCAATGCTTTTGTTGGTCCATTACGTACATGTGCAACATGTCCTCCAAGGTCTGGTTCATTCGTTCAGTCTATCCGTCAGTCTCCGGATGATACGCAGTACTAAAGTTAAGCTGGGTTCCCAAGGCCTCTTGGAAACTCGTCCAAAATCATCCAGTAAACACCAATCCTCGATCGAATATAATCCTCTTAGGCACGCCATGAAGCCTCACAATCTCATTGATGAAAATTCTAGCTATGTCAGGTGCCTGATACGTCATATGCACAGGAATAAAGTGAGCACTCTTCGTCAAAGTGTCTAATACTACGAAAATCGAGTCACGTCTCCTTACCATCAGTGGCAATCCAACAATAAAATCCATCGAAATAACCTCCCATTTCGATTCTAGAATGGCATGTGGTTGTAGTAATCCTACTGGGTGTATATGTTCAGCCTTTACCTGCTGGCACTTCAGACATCTAGCTACATAGTTGACTATGTCAGCCTTCATTCCCCTCTATAAGAATAAGGGTTTAAGGTCTTCCCTCATCTTCGTGACTTCTAGATGAGCCATGTAAACTGCTCTATGAGCCTCCCTCAAGATCAACATCCTCAACTTGTCATTTGGAGGTACGTAAATCCGACTTTTAAACCTCAATAAACCATCGCTATCAAATGAAAATCCCTCATATCATGGTACCATCATTGTGTTTTTTTTCCGATAAAACCCTCAACCTTTTTGTACCAGTCGTCGTCACGTTGTAAAGTTAGAATATTTTCACGTAGATTTCTTTGAAGAGGGAACACCGAAAAGATGTGTGGCCTCCGACTCAAAGCATCCACCACTCGGTTCATTGTTCCCTTTATGTAATTAATCTCAAAGTCGTACTCGCTAAGCAATTTCGACCAACACCATTGTCACGCGTTCAGGTCGCTTTGCGTAAAAATGTGTTGTAGTCCACAATGATCAGTCTTTAGTTCAAATTTTTGTCCAACAAGGTAGTGTCTCCAAACCTTCAAGGCATATACGATGGCTAATAACTCCAAATCGTGCATCACGTAGTTCTCCTCATGCCTTCTCAGTTTCCTCGAAATGTAAGCAATCACTCGTCCATCTTGCATCAAGACTCTGCCTAAACCTTCCTTGGATGCGTCTGTGCATACCAAGAAGTCCGCATCCATGTTAGGGACCTTTAGTATCGGCGTGGTTGTCAACAACTCCTTAAGCCTCCGAGATGCTTCTGCGCATTTCTCGGTCCAAACAAACTTCTTGTTTTTCTTCTGCAATTCCGTGATCGGATTTGCTATCTTTGAAAATCCCTCCACAAACTGTCGATAGTATCCTGCAAAACCCATAAAGATACACACTTCCGTGAAATTCGTCGACGCAGGCCATTCCATAATAGCCTCAAACTTGGATGGATCCACGACGATGCCTTCTCCGGAGATGACATGCCCTAAGTAGTGAATCCTCGATTGATAAAAAGAGCATTTGGACAATTTCCCATACAATTGGTGCTCTCGCGGACACTATAGTACCAAGCTCAAGTGCTCATCATGCTCCTCCATCGTACGAGAGTAAATCAAAATATCGTCAATGAACACTTGGACAAACTTGTCCAAGAACTCATGGAACACCTCGTTCATCAAACTCATAAATACCCCAGGGGCGTTGGTCAGTCCAAACGGTAAAATAGTAAACTCGTAATGTCCAAACCTCATCTTAAAGGCAGTCTTAGGGACTTCATCCTCCTTGATCCACAATTGGTGATACCCTGATCGTAAATCGATCTTGGAGAACACCGTCGCACCCTTCATTTGATCAAACAGATCATCAATTCTCAGCAATGGATATTGATTCTTGATCGTAGCCTTGTTCAGTTGACGTTAGTCAATGCAAAGCCTCCATGATTCATCCTTATTTTGTATGAAAATAATAGGTGCACCCCATGGTGACACACTAGGACATATCAATCCTAGGTCTAGCAACTCTTTCAGTTGCATTTCCAACTCTTGTAACTCCGGGGTCGACATCTGATAAGGCATTCTTGTTATCGATTCAGTCACTAGTTTTAGGTCTATGGTAAAATCCAACTCCCTCTCTGGAGGCATCCCAGGTAACTCCTATGGAAACATGTCCGCAAACTCTCTCACCACCGAAAGGTGTTCTAGACCTTCCACTACTCCCTTTTCATTTAGCGCAAGGATCGCATAAATCTTGCACCCCTTGCGCATGCTCTTCCGAAGTTGCAAGGAAGAGATGAACCTTAGGGAAACTCCCTGGTTTCGGCCTATAATCGCATGTCTCTGTCCCTATTCATTGACCAAGCTCAACCATTTTGTCTTACAGTTGAGTATAGCCTCATGCGATTCCAACCAATCCATACCAATCACGACATCATAAGATCCTAAGATCGTGACGTACATGTTGGCCCTTGTGAAAAACTCTCCTAGGTTAAGGGCACAGCCCGTAACCTTTCCTCCAACCTTCTGTTTGGCTCCCGAAGCCATCTCTACGAAGCTAAACTTGTCATATTCGACTTCCTTTACCTTAATCATTTTTAGCATTGCACCAGAAATGAAACTCTTGGTAGCACCGGGATCTATCAAAATACTAAGTGTCTGGTCAGCAACAGAACCTGTCATCTTGAGCACAGTCGACTGGTGCTTTTCCTAGCGTTTATTCACCGCTGCATGAATCCGATGCGCCTTGCCCATATCTCCCATGGTAGTGGGTCTGGCTAATCTAGTTTCTCTGGTCCTCTCCACAGGGAAATCACGCTGATAGTGTGGCTCCCCACACGTTCAACACCCCTTCCTCGGCCCAGTAGTCCTGGTACCCAAAGTAGAAGATGACGGCCCACCGGCTTGGAACCCTGGTTTGTTCTGCTGAACAGGCCTAAACTATTGCTGCTGCGGGCGACGCTGCTGCTGATGTTGTGGTATCCGGTAAGGTGTTTGTTGTTGAGGCATCGGTCTTCGAGGTGTAGTGAAAGTGGATCCCCTCTAGAAGCCACGATATCCCAGCATAGGTCTCGCTGGTTTCTGGTGTTGTTGTGTTCTAGATGAACCCTGTCCTGCTGGTCTCGCTGAAGTCTTGGTTTGACCCCCACTGATAAGCTCCTCCTCTACTATGAGGGCCTTCTAGATGGCATCGTGCAAGGTTTGGGGCATCAAAATCCTAACCTTTGCACGTAGACTGTGGTTAAGGCCGAACACGAACCTGTTGACCTTAATTTTATCCATTTTAAGGTGTAGATCGTATAGGAGAAGCTCCATAAAATAGGCCTCGTACTCAAGCACCGTACGAGCTCCACGCCGTAATGCATTGAACTCATTGAGTTGACGCTCAATGAATTCATCTGAAAGGTACCTCTCTCAGAACCATTCCTCGAACAGTTCCCATGACACGTCTTCAATGGCCATGTTCAGCTATGGTAGGAGCGTCTTCCACCATAGAAGAGCGCTCCCCTTAAGTTGAAATACCATCATGCAAACCTTCATGTTGGAGGTATAATCACAAAGTGTGAAGCACATCGCCATGTTCTCCAACCATGCTTCGGTGGCTGCACCATTTGGGGCACCAAAGAACTCGGGAAATTTGACCTTCTCAAGTTCACGGTGAATGCTAGCCAATGCTACCAGTACCGACCGGAGCGCACAGTGGAACCTCAGCGGGTGTCGGTGCCCTAGCCTCATCTCTGTCCAAACGGTTGATCAGTGCCTCGTACATGCACTGAAAGGATATCATCATTCCGACTACATCGCCAACTGCTATCTGCTCCTTCCCGAGAACCTGCTCGTCTCCCTGGGGGTTCGACCCCTCAGGCGTGGATGCTACTAGAGGCGTCGCGCATCCTCCCCTAGCACCCCGTCATCTTCCTCCACGGCATTCTCTAACCATGATTACTTGCATGCACAAAATCAACTCGATTAGCAACAGTATACCCAAATCATGTCAACGAAAGTCGTAGCTATCCCAAGTCGCGGGTTGAACCCGATCTGATACCATAGGTAATAGACCTCCCATTCATCTCGATGAACCTCTTATAACAAGTACAATTTTATTTTTTTTATTGTGTGTGCGTGTGTGTAAAAGGGTAATAAACACATTCGACTCGGCGTCGCCACCCGACAATGAACAAGATGCATACAAGGACGAACACAACATGATGACCTAAGATGCACATCAATTATCTGCAAGCAATGAATGATAATCAATCAACAAATAAATAAGGCTGACTACCCATCTGTCCTACCCTGCAATGGTTAGGACCTCCAAGGCACATAAGCAACGCTCAAGCCCAGGTTCTCATCAATTTTAACCATTTAAGGTCTCAGGGTTGGCGACTGTTCTGAGGAACATGGAGGTTTCTACATCCCGCCCGACACAAGCAGGCCAAGCCTTCTAAGCTAATGACAATAACATAACCATCAAGATTGCAAACAACCAGGTTATCTACATTAAGGCATTTGACGATAGTGCATCATTATTAACTCATTACGACTATTACAGTATCGCATGGGGGGTGTATTTTTAATCAAATTCCAAGACAATGACAAATAATATAGCATGTAAGGTATTTAACACAGTCTATTTCAACCTCCATTACGAGCCCGACTTCGCAGTCTATAGAGCACAATGACATCAAGGTATAATCTAATTTAGTCTTAAAACAAGTTCATTTGCACAATTTTAAATTATATAAGTCCTTAGAACTCCATCTGAATCAATTTTCCTTAAATCACTATTATTGTTATAGGTATTTTATTTTATGCTCATGATCAAATATCAGGTAGTTATGTATATATAACAATACAACAAGAAATCGATTATTCACCTCTTGACAATCCTTACACTAAAATCCTCGTCCCACAAATAATATATAAGAATACCTGTAAATTATAGTCATAGTATTAATTCGAAGAAAATCATGGTAATAGCTTAAGGCATACTGAGATGTCAAGGAATATGTAGTCTTGGCACAATTTAAAAACATTAAAGTAATAAACTATTTTATATCAAAAGGAACTATTGCACAAGTTAAAAGCATTAAAATAAATAAATTAATTGATATCAAGATGAAACTATTGCACAAGTTAAAATCCTTAAAGTAATTAAACTATTTTATAACAAGATGAAACTATTGACCCATTAATAAAATCATATAGGGAATTACATAATGCCAATATTTTAAACGAAAAATAACTAAATATATGTATAGGTGATTACAAGACCCTGGTCCCAATATTAAGAAGTTCTTAACATTCCTCAAAATTAAATTTAAAAATTGGTTTTCTGACTATTTCCTTAGAAAAGAATAAATACAAGCTAAATACAAATTCCAAGAAGGTAACGCTTCCCATTAATAACTAAAAGACCTCAATAGAGTCAAACTTTTCAAGGAACTTACTATTCAGTAAACAATCATTGTTATCCCGAAATTAATAAATAAAATCATTCCTTTGTCCAGCTGGACGTACTAATTTTGCATCCTTCCTTTTATCACTAAATTAATAACAATAAAAACATTCTATTTATCAACTACTCTTCTATATTTAGTGATTGAAGACAGTACTGGCTTAATGGTCCAGTAATAATTGATGGCAGCAATGAAGTCAGTGAAAAAGTAATGGACGGTAAATAGTAAATGGTAATGAAGGCGGTAAATGGGTAATTGAAGGTTGTTATCAAGGGAGAGTCGTTCAAGGTAGAAATGAATGTCGTTATGGGGTTAGAGGAATTTACATTTTCTCTATTCAACGTACTTGAATGCTATTATCAATGCTAACAAGTCAATAATTAAAATTGCCAGAATAACAGAAGCTGTCAGAATTTGGATTAATGTGTTGGTCAGGCCATTCATAAAATGCATGAGGTGGTTGTCACGTGACAAGGAGTGGCCGTGCAGAAAAATAAAATGAGTTTCCATTATGAAAATCGAAGACCCCGAATGGTTATAAAGATTTTTCCCTTAAACAGCAAAAACGATTGATGAAACCGTGAGGTAACGGTGTGAACCATATTATTGTTGTGTGAACAACATCATTGTTGTGTGTAGATGGAGTGAATGGTGTTATCGCTGAGGGAACAACATTATTGCTATGTATGTGTTTTAGAGACAATATCGAACGACAATCTGAATTCACTGTGCATACAATTAAGAAACAATCCAGAAAATAAGGATGAAATGTTGTGCCTATAATTAAGAGACAATCCAAAAAATAGATATGGAAAATCGCTATGCATAAAACTAAGAGACAATCCAGAAATAAAGATGGATCGTTGTGCATATTTTATGAGACAATCCAGCAAACATATATGGAAAATTGCTATGCATAAAACTAAGAGACAATCCAGAAATAAAGATGAATCGTTGTTCATATGTTATGAGACAATCCAGAAATCAATGAAAATTGAAGGAGGAAGAACTTTGTTTGCCAGGGACGAATTTATAGAACAAATACAAAACGAAAATTCCATAGATAAATTGCAGCAGGAATTTTCAGAAACCATCTTGCAAAACGAAAATGCCAGAATGAAGTTGCCAGCACGAATTTTTAGAAACCAAATTCATAGTAACCAATCCAGTCTTACCGTTGATTAGGGATGTGCTAATCATGAATTTACAAGCAAGACTCCCACTGGCCACTTCATTAATACAGTAATAATTTATCCTATCTAGTTCACGCCATAAAAGAAAAATTCTGAGTTGACCTGAGCTAATCATCCAGTTGCTGCGATTTCAACTTAAGCATTTGATGAATTTAATTAGTAGAATGGCTCTGGGTTTAATCCAGAAAACCATGACAGCAAGGAAAATAAACATAGTCAGGGTAGTCAACTCGGTCTGGGGGCGAAGTAACCCAAGGTAACTCTCAGCCAGCGAAAATTCAAAGGATACAAAGCATGGGAAGGGCACGGCTGCCACAATTCATTTTCAACTCACAATAGTTCCGCCTATTAAATAAAACAGATTGAAGAACGAGATTCGTAGGTTAGGAGTAAAGTAATCACATTTAAATTCGCTAGGGAATCGCTATCCTCTAAACATTATAAGAAAGCATAGATTCAATACGAATCTCTATCCATTAATCATTATAAAATCGCAGAGAACAACATTATAAAATCGCAGAGAATCGCTATCCTCTAAACATTATAACAACATAGTGTGTTAACCATACGGATCCAACTAAGAAATAGTAAAACCCAAACCAGAACGTTGACCACAATGATTTTAGGCAATCAATCGAATGGGAAAAAGATCAAGACAAATTCATCCACTACAATCAACATACAAATCCAAGCATAAGTTCCTAATGCATTCTACTCTACCAAATAAACGAGCGTACCTTTGCCTTATCACCCGCCTCGAATGATGTTCACGCACTCTCACTCGCTGACAGTCGAGACCTCACCGGTACCTCCCAGCCAACGCTAGGGGTACTCTGCTTCCCCCTTATCCCCCAGAGCCACAAAGGGGCCACACACTATCCAGATGGTACATCTATCTCCCAGCTCGCCTCACAAGGCCGAGCTACCACTCCTCTCTGAGCTAGGAAATCCCAACTCCCACAAGTAAATCAGTCAAGTCACTAATCCGGCAGCGTAACGTTAGGCCAACAGTCGATCCCTTCTTCATTCTCCTCCCTCTCTTTTATAGAGTTTTAGAACTTCCATTCTTTCCCTAAATCTCATTTAAGTTAATTTTTAACAAAAATCTTCTAAAAATTCTCCTTCGTACAAGTGTCATCCATCCCCCACTTTCCTCCAATATTTATTTTCTTTAATTTATTAATTGTCTTATTTCCCTCACCCACCTAGAGTTACTCCTAAAATCACTCCTAGGTGTCCCTAGATTCCCTTACAAGTTTTAAAAACTTTCCCTAAAAAGAAAATGCTAAATCAGTTCAAAATTAGAAGTTTCTTAAATGTCGATTCTTTCCTAAGCTGGTTTCCTGCTTTTTACCATGAGTTCCCCTCTTTCCCTCTTTAGGTTACCTCCTTTCCCTAATTTCCTAATTTTTACATTTCCTTCCTTCCTTTTTATTTGAGCTAAAAAATACAGTTGTGCAAATTATCCTCTTTTTACTTTTATTATTAATTTAGTACCTTTTTAAATTATCAAAAATTAAAATAAATTAATTTCTTCTTGACATTTTATATCCACAGATTTTAATTAATTTCTTACTCTCTTCATTTTACCCCAAAAATTTATGAAGACAAAAACTATTACCTAAGTGGTTTTTAGTTTAAATTTTATTATTTTATTTTTTATATGTATATTTTCTTAAGGGTAGACAAATTTTTACCCCTAGAGAAGTTTTAGACTTAGAACTTAGATTCTGAACTGGGCGACATTTAATTAGGGAAGTTGTTTTAAAATTTCTTAATGTATTATCTGTCTTAGGGCCATCTAGGTTCATCCCTCTATCATCATCAATGCAGCGTGCCCTTCAGGATGCACTAGGTGCTCCAAGGGTGCCACTCACCTCATCTGTTCCTTTGCGCGACGTGCCCTTCAAGATGCACTACGTGCTCCAAGGGTGCCACTTGCCTCTTTTGTTCCTTCGCACGACGTGCCCTTCAGGATGCACTACGTGCTCCAAGGGTGTCACTCACCTCTTGACTGATTAGTAGACATCAATAACCCCTGGAGTCAACACTCCGCCAGGTGAACTTGTGGGAGACTAAGGGATTCTAAGGAATAAGGCCCCCTCCTTATTGTGCACCCCTTAGAATCATCGTGACTGAATATCATAGTCTGCCCTCATGGCATCGTGGGTCCTCTCAAACTAGGTAATCGTTAACCTACAGTTCGAGCCACAACGGGAGTGTTATTAGGCTGTTGTAGGGCTGTTGTCCACACCTCTCCCTCAACCTCTCTGGTAGTCATGTGTGACCCCTTTACACCATATGTGAGTCTGGTCGGAAAGCTATTGTCATCCTGCATCATCAACGAATCACGTCAGGACATATCCACATCATATCATCTAATCAAATATATTAATATCATAGTAAATCAATCAAACCCCAATAGCACACTCCCTGACTCGATCCAGAGTCCAAGGGGTTCCATCGATGCCTCTGCATCCTCAAGTTCCAAAACCCTACACACCCAATAACACCGATTCAATAGCACCTGTCTATGTCAATATAGTAAAACAACATGTCATCTACCCATGATGCATCATAATCAAAGACAATGTTTTAATATCATAATAGTCTGGATCACTTGCGAGCAAGTGTCCTCAAAGAATAAGTTCACTCAGTGCGCTAGAGCGGGATGTTACACAAAGTGCCAATGTTGAAGGTACAATATTTCAAGCACCTTAACATTGCTAGACATATTTATGATCGATTCTTGGCAGCGTATGGTAGATTTGCATGGAATGATGAGGTGTCATTTTATTTTGCAAGATTTATCTATGCATAGTTTTTTGAGAATATTCACTCTGATTATACCGACCTACCATCCAAATATTATGGTGTTGGAAAAGGTCAAACGTATAATAAGAAATTTGCATTTCGAGATCCAGCATTGCTTATACCTCCACCACCCTTGGTATCTTTTCCACCAAGGGTGGTTTCTTGGCATTCAAAGATGGAGGCCATTTCACAAGTTGGCCAGGAGGTGAGGGATGCAATAGCGGATAATTTAAATTCATATTTTGTTGGTATTGATGTCGATTTGAACCGACAGAGAGCGTGATCCAATGCATGTGAAAGATTTTTTAATAATATGGATGATGACATAGACTGCATGAGCCTTGAAGAGGTACGAGTTTATGCAAAAAAAATTCACAATGGTTGGCAATACTTAATTGGGCATGAGAAAGAGAGCATTGGATCGATATGTATTACAATTATCAAATGTTTCATGCATTTGATGATAATTCTTTTGTTATTCGATCCACATAATCACAACTTTTGAAATAACACAAAATGTTTATGTTCATTAACTGTAGTTCACTCGAATGTTAAATGATTCATAACTAAATTTCGGACTATCATCACTAGGCACAGGATATTTTTCAAAGGTTGGGACTTCAAAAGTATAATTCTATGTTCGAAACCTTTTTAGTTATCAAAATTGCAATGTCATTTAAAATTTTAATTTAAAAATGAAATGTCTTACAATTCAAATTTTCAAATCTTAGGGTAGTGGGGGAGAGAGTTTGGGTATGAGGAAACCCTCTTGCATACTGGGAAATGTTCCAGTTGGAAGCTCATAGTTATTGCATGTTTCAAAGTTTAAAACTATGATTTCAAGTGTCATTCATTTAATTTTAATTCATTAAATTATATATATATATATATATATATATATATATATATATATATATATATGAACCAGAAGCAGGAGAGGACCTTACCTATGGGGCAACCTTCTTCAAACATGTTTGAAAGTTTGTAACTATGATTGGATGCATCATAACTTAATTGTAAAATGATTAGTTTTTTTCAATATAAGTACTTACAATTATGTGTATATGCATTTCAAATGTGTTATAGGCCAACTTCGAGGAGAGAGTGGTCGAGGAGAACATGTCCATATATGATAATTCATAGATCATATATGTTGCATTTGTAAGTTCTAGTTTGTTTTTATGAGAACTTTATCAAATGATTACTTAATCATTTTTGTAATTAATGTATATAGGATTTTTGGAATTTTATTCATTTTTGTACTTACTGTGTCATCAAATAGTCTACAACTTTTTAAAATACTCTATTTTTCAAAACATTACATTCTTAATGGAAATATGTTTGCTATGGGTAATTGTATAGGTAAATTGTTACCACTTCACTAGTAATTTTTATGAGTTTGTTTGTGTGTTGGTAATTGTTGCGGGTTTCCTTGCCTTTGTGGGTGAAATCATGAAGATGGGTGTCTATTTTGCTTGTTTTATGAAGAAAAAAAACTATATTTTCACAAGTTCTTCAATTTCCAGCATACAAAAATATTTTTTTTATTTATAATTTCACTTTACAGTAAAAAAAAAAACATGTGAAGAATTTTGTTAGCTTTTGATGCAGGAGCATCGCTCACTCAATCAAGCGAGGCAGCGCGAGGAGGCAAAGGAACAGCTGGACAGCGCCAGCATTCAAATTTTGGAACATTGAAATATGGTTGCGCCAAACATTAATACTTGATGTGATGAAGCGCACTTTGTATATGTAACGGACCTTGAGCGGATAAGCTCTCGTCCTTAGGTAGATGAGGCATTTACTTAAATTTAATGCAAGTAGATAGAATAATTAACTGTAGATTAGACAGTTTAGCTTTCGAGAGGGAAAACGGAGTATAGACACCCTCCCTTGTATCATTGTATTATCATCAAGCATTAGCATTGAGAGAAGAAGAGAGAGCATAGAAGAGAGTTGTAAAGAACCTCCATGTACAGATATTGAATTAATAGGAGAAGCCCTGATTCAATTCCATGGACGTGTTTGATCTCTATGTGTTGTTGATACTATGCTTGTGCATATTTTCTTCTTTCTATGTTTATCTTTTATATGCTGCTTATGTGATTGCATATCAGGTTCGAAACCTGAGAGAATGAGTGAATGAGATTCAATTGTTTCTCTGCTTGAGCCAGGAGATTCCTACATAGAGTGCAGTCGAATTCCTCCGCATAGAGTGCGTTGAGGAGGCCAAGCAGTTGAACTTTTGTTCTCTTTCGCCCAAAGGTTGGTTTGAGGTATTCGAGCCGTGCAGGTGAGTGCAGGTCGAAGTTGAGTCTCAGTAGCAAGTCTGAGAAGAGGAAAGGGCCGAAGCCGTTGCGAGCGTGGACGCACAGGACCCGGAAGACTTCAACACTTTCGAAAGTGATTGAAGAACGAGCACAAGGAGCCTGTTCGAGGAATCCTTGAAGGAGTCTGAGTTGACAAAAAGCTCAGGAGGGATAGTCTCTTTGGTTCGATGTGAATTTGACCCCTGCGGAGGTCACAGAACAAAGGTGGTAACGGGGAAACTCTTCAAGAGGAAGAGAATCGACGACTTGAATCGTTGTGGAGAATCACTGAGATCGCGACCCGACTTGTAGGTCAGATGTATCGGGAGTTCGCGACGGAAGATTCTTGTTTCTCGTAGAGTGAGGTCACAAGGATGCGAAACTCGACGTCCTGGAACGTTTTGCATGGTAACTGATGATGTGACAGGTGATCTCGGGATATCAGATCTCGGGGGTTGGAGGCCTCAAAGTCTGATCTCTGGAGTGACGAGAGCGCGAGGTCGCAAGATTTCCGAGTCATCGGCATCTCAGCACTTCAGGTCTCGGAGGTTGAGAATTCAATGGCATAGAGACGCTAGTTGCGAAGTCGCAATAGCGCGAGGTCCCGATATACCGAGACAGAGTCAACGTTGACCAGAAGTATCGGGTCTCAGAATCCGAGAGTCCAGCTCCCGGTTGCGGAACTCGTGAAGTCGCGAGGTCCGATCTCCCGATTTCTCAAGGGAGAATCACGAGGTAGTGTTCCTATGGGTAAAGAACTCCCATGGGAGTTGGAAGAGAATTGACTCTTCGGGCCGTGGAGAAAGAGAAGGTCCTGGTGGGGCGACCGTGTCGTCGAGGGTGCGGGTTGCGTCAGCTTTCCAATGACTATTTTTCAAATTATTTTTATTAAGATTTGATATGTCAATTTGACAATTGTTTAATAGTATGTTCCTTAAACATGAAAGGAATGATAATGAGTTATATTTCCCCCCAACAATGTATCTATCATTAAACTTTTATTTTTAACAAAGGAAATATAATGCAACAATCTACAGAGACTCTATTTTATTATAACTATAATTTTTAATCTAACGGATGAATATTATAATTTCTAGAATTTTTTGAAGTTGACCAAGCTAAAATTGTTGCAGATTTTAAACACATGTTTTCCCGCACCTTGTATCTATCTTAATTTTTACTTAAAAGTAAAATCTAAAAATACCCTTTTGAAAAGAACAATTTAAGGATTATGAATATAAATTTTTCACTGTGTATTTTTAGATTTACGGATATTTCATTTCACTGAATCATAATGTCAGCTCAAAATATTATGCAGTGATTTTTTTTTATTTTTTTTTAAATTAGATAAAAATAATGAAAATGAAAACAAATTATAGGAATTGAAAGTAGATTCAATTTTGCAAATGTTGGTGTCATTTTCGAAACCAAATTATGACTATTTGTAGGATTCTGCAACCTCCAAAGTTCAGGTAAGCTAGAGGGAATTCTCTGGTTCCTGCAAATAGTCTCATTCGCTAGCTTTCATCTGAAAGTTTCTTTTGGATGAAAAACATTTATTTCAGACGAAAAATGAAATTTTAATGGAATCCATTAAAATTAAACGGTTTCCTAGCTTTTCAGCCGAAAAAACCCATCTTTCAGCCGAAATATGGGTGAGCGATTTCCGTCGCCGGAAAAAATGAAAAGACATGTTGTATTGTTTCCTTTCATGCCAAATCGTATAAATACTCTTTCGGACGAACACATTTAACACAATTCATCACTTGTTTCATGTTTTTTTAGAGCACCTAAACAATGTTTCGAAACATCTTTTTCATTTTTGTTGAACAAGGTAATTGATGTTTGTTCAAGTTTTTATTGGAATGACAATTTATATATTGAAAGATAAATGTTGAACATTTTTTCAAGGTGAAGCCTTTGTTGAACATAAAATTATTGATTTTATTTTTTAATAATTTTTGTGACAATGAAGTTTTTCTAAGATTATTATGAATTGTTGATTTTGTTAAAAAAATTTACAAATAACTATTGAAGAAATAAATGATGATGTAAATAGAGATTTTAAACAAGAAGAAGTCCAAGCAGGTCTGCATGCACATATTGTCTATATTAAAAGTATAGAGTTCAAATTTAAAATATTGTTTAATATAATTGATTGTAATTACGATTTGATGTTTTTCAAAAAACGTAAATAGATTTGTCTCATAACGTCAATGAAGATGTAGAAACTGAAATTGAAGCAGAAGACGATTCGCCTATAGTTATGTACATAGATTTAGATAATAGAGGATGTCAATGTTGCACGCATAGTGATACAAACAGCAGTTGTTTCATCTAGCAATATAAAATATCGTTTGACACGACACATGGAAAAAATGATGGGAACATCAAGAAAAACATTGTACAAACATGGAAAATTTTGATTTCAAATAGATGCAAATGATGAACTGGCTTGTTGGATAGTGATTTCTAGACAACCCTACAAAGATAGACTTGCATAAAATGTTAAATAATTGACCCATAATTGTTGGCTGAAAAACTCTTGTGTTTCACCACATACAAGGGATCTGTTGCGACGAAGAATAGCACGAAAACAATATGAATAACATACAAAAAATATATTGTCAATGACACAAATATAATTGTTCATTAAGTTCAAAGAAGAGCACAAAGAAGTTAAAATTTCCATCAATACATTTGTGCAACAAAAACAATGGTTTGTTAGACCCATCACTGTTTGTGACACTTGTTGTTGTCGTTATTATGTGGAATTTGAGTTATGTTATGACACTTTTCTTGATTTTGATAAAACTTTATGGCCAAGTTCACCTCCTCGTTCCACATTCCGTGATTTTATAACTGAAATTATATGTGAAAGAGAAGGTGATGAATTATTTTACCAAAAAAATGTGTTGGTGGAAAGAAATGTGATCATTGTGGAAATCTAAGTTTGTTTCACTCAAAGTATCCTATTGATATGAATTCTCAATCATTTTCTAATATAACAGTCAATTAGAAGAGATATGAATATATCAACAACACGGCTCCTCATTTTTCAAATGTTATTTCCAAAAGGATTGATTTGAAAGTAGATAAAATCTGTGTGATAGATTTTTGAAGAAGTTTGAGGAAGAAATTTATAAATACACCAAGCATTCACATAGAGCTCGATGGAAATACCTAAAATTCAAGCAATTTCGTGAAGTGTTTCCACTAGGTACAATTTTTTTTTTGTAGTTGATTTTACAGAGAATTACACATTCGTTGCACAAAAAGAAATACAGAGTGAATATTATCATTCTGATCAAGTCACTATATTTTTCCACGTTCTATATAGACATGCTCAACGGAGTATTGATAACATAGAAACCACCAACGACAATCGACATGTTAATAAAGAATATCACTTTTATATAAGTGATGATCGAGCACACGACAAACATTATGTACAACATAGTTTTGATAAATTGTACGATTCATTCAAAGAACACAGAATCAGATTCAATCTACATTGGATATGGTCATATGGGTGTTCATACTTGCATATTTATCTTGTTTTCATAAGTTTTGAAATTGATAAAATTCATCGTACTTGATAAATTTCTTTTCAGATGCATCATTCGGTAAATCATCACGAGAAAGAGCATCGTGAGAGAGAGCACAACCATTTGCAGGTGGTGCTCGAGTTGATCCATTTCATGATGGATCAATGCAATCTTTTGCTAGTGATGATTTTGGGGCAAGTTTGAACAGGCATTCCCCCAATCGACCAATGTACAACCCCAATCACATCAACAACCTATGGTCAATAAATTGCTTTTATTTTTTTATATTTTTATATAAATCAAGTGCATATGTACATGTTTTTATGCATTATTTTAACTATTTACATTTTTTTCTATATTTGTAGAGGATTGGGCTAATTTTGGGGGAAATAATGAACCAGAGGGTGAATATCAAGTGGAGGTTGGGGATGAAGGTGAACCATTGGTGAATTTTAAAAAAAATGAATATTATACCCCTATCACCACCTATCCCTTGGACATTGGCAAGGAGCTTCCTTGGGAAGGAAATTTTTAAGAATTGACCCTTCAAAATTGCACAAACCACCATGCAAAGTTGAAGGATGATCTTGAGTAATTTGATCTCCCTGCAAAGAGGAGACAATGCTTGGAGATTGTTTTGAATTCTCTACGAAAATTTATTGATGTATATGAGAGGCTTGGTCCACCACACTTGGTATATTTTCCACAAAGGGTGGTTTTTTTAAATTCAAAGAAGGATTCCATTTCACAAGTTGGCCAGGAGGCGAGGGATCCAATAATGGATAATTTAAATTCATATTTTCCTAGTATTGATGTCGGTTTGAACCGAAAGAGAGAGTGATCCAATACGCGTGAAAGTTTTGTTAATAATATGGATGATGAGAAAGACTTCATGAGCCTTGAAGAGGTATGGGTTTATGAAAAGTTTTGTCATAATGGTTGGCAAGACTTAATTGGGCATGAGAAAGAGAGCATTGGATCGATATGTATTACAATTATCAAATGTTTCATGTATTCGATGATAATTCTTTTGTTATTAGATCCACATCATCACAACTTTTGAAATAACACAAAATGTTTATGTTCATTAATTGTAGTTCACTTGAATGTTAAATGATTCATCACTAAATTTCGAACTATCATCACTAGGCACAGGATATTTTTTAAAGGTTGGGACTTCACAAGTATAATTCCATGTTCGAAACTTTTTTACTTATCAAAATTGTAGTGTCATTTAAAATTTTAATTTAAAAATGAAATGTCTTACAATTCAAATTTTCAAATATAGGGTGGTGGGGGAGGGATTTTGGGTAAGAGGAAACCCTCTTGCATACTAGGAAATGTTCTAGTTGGAAGCTCGTAGGTATTGCATGTGTAGTAGCGGTAAAAAAAAATATGAAATTGAATTCTAATTTAGCATATAATTCTTTCCTATATTAAAATAATTCAATCACCAACATATGAGCATATGATATTCGACAAAAAAAAAAAAAAAAATTTTATCCACAACATAAGAATTACTCAACAGAATAATTAAATTACCTCTCCTTGATGCTAATTCCCCCGTCGATCTGGTTGCTCGTTGTTGAACTATGTCAAACACTGCCCAAAACCGAGTTTCCACCCTGCCAACTAGGACAACTTCCTAGCTCCAGGATACCATATGGATATCCTAGCCCCTGTGCCCAAAACCTCCAGCAAACCTATGCCCCCTATATTAATCCTTCCCGACTACAGAACTCAACTTCTGTTCAAATCCCAGAGAACCCTCCCAAAACCCCCGTAGAATGATGATCCTCTTCCCAAAATAATGCCTTCCACCGTAAGGATCTCCCCGTCATATTCCCCCTTCACTGACTCCCACTCTTTCATTACTTTCCTTATCCATTTATGTATTATCTTATCCTTTCGTATTTATTATCTTATCTTATCCCTTATTAATATCTTATCCTTATATTTAATGTCCTATCCCTTCCCGAATATGTAAGTCTTTAACAAATTAAACTTATTAACCCCTTTAATTTTTTACTTAATTAATTAATGAGTCAAGTAATACTTAATTAATCCTTGACAGTCATGAACAAATAATTAATTAGTTAATATTATTTAAGAAATTATTATTGTTTAGCTAACTTTTAGGACAGTTAGATTATTAAATTAATTATAATTAATAATCCTATACATCTATTTAAGCAGGGTCGTTACATACACCCACCCTTCAGGAAACTTCGTCCTGAAGTTAAGGTATCTTATTGTACAAAGGAAAAGAAACATGGTTCACACATTCATAACAAGTAACCGACATTATCAGTAAGTAAGTCAAGAAAACTCATACATACTAGTGTATATGTACATGAAATGCATGTGTAGCTAGTACATACAAGTCTCGTGCATGTACTAATAATCAAAACTATCATCCTTTAGTAATTTATGTATGCATCCAATCCAGTCAGCAAGACTAGTCTTTTATAAAAGACAACAAACCAATCAATTGTTTGAGAAATCCTTTAATTACTATTATCTGGTTCAACAATTTTATTTAAACAACTATGGTTTAGTTACGTAATAATGAATATTCATATATACACATTTCTCTTTTTGAAGGGAAAACAATAAATTCCACCATAAGACAAATCTCCATACCTTCTCAACTATTACTACTCATCCTTCCTCCCTAACCTACTTCCATCTCCATTCCTATCCTTCCTTTGCTAGACTATCTTGGAGCGTCAACGATATTGACCTAACTCCAAATAGAACCCGTAAGAGGAAGTGTCGCTATCTCGACCAAGCTTCCCTAGCAGGCATCTGACAGTCATCATCACACGTCTTGGGGAGCGTGAACTTACACCGTCCTCCCATGACTTCAGGTTTCAGAGGATACATGGTGGGAAATTTTTCCACCCTTCCTAATCATAACTAGGGTCCACACCCTACAATGGAATATACAGTGGCACAGTGTTGTTGGGGGTTTTTTCATCGTTTATTCTGTTTTGGGCAGTGTCATCACCTGAAATCATGCACTAGTCCACATATCATAGGAATGCATCCAAACCAATATAAATTCCACATACAATATTCATACCATAATGCTTCTCGGTTAGTGGTCCTGATATCCACTTTCATCATCATTATCCCTTGGCTATTTCATAGCCCATAACCTGAAAATTAGTTTGTAACACAAACTCATACATTCCTATGCATTATCATCGTGTAATTGCATACTATCATCATTTCAATTTGGTATCCATGTACCGATAATTTAACATCAAATTTTTCCATTTAGAAATAGATCTCATAATATCACATAATTCAATTTCGACACCCATTCATAAGATTATCATTTACCCAAAATAGATTGCATCATATCCAACATCATCCTAATAGCATTTAAACATTCATTAAATTTGCATTCTCACAATATGTCACATCATATACATCATCATTAATAACATTTAAACATTCATAAAATTTACATTCACATAATAGATCGCATTACATACATCATCATCAATAACATTTAATCATTCATAAAAGTTCATACATTTAAAGTTTAGGTGTATCACTTAATAGTTTCATTGTGACTAGAAAATAAAGTATATAGGCCTCAGGTAATCCTGGTTGTCTAATTCAAAAGGTGGTGTTACATACACCCAACCTTCGAGAAACATGTTCTCAAGGTGGTCAAAAAAGTGAGGGATAGTCTCTTCATAGTGTCTCAACGTCTTCCCAAGTAGTAGATCCTGGACTATACTTGTCCCACTGGACCTTAACTTGGTCTACCAAACGGTTCCTGAGCTGTCGGACTCTACAGTCCAATATGCGTAACGGTTCTACCATGAGGGTTCCCACATCCGATACCTGCAATTCCTTCCAATTTAGTTTATGTGATTAATCAGCAACATAATGATGTAAAATAGATACATGAAATACATTATGAGTTTTATGCAAGTGGGGTGACAATATGAGATGTTATGCAACGGGTCCAATTTTCTCTTGGATCCTGAATGGTCCTATAAATTGAGGTGACAACTTTGTCCCCTTCCTGAACCGTATGGTACTCTTATTAGGCCTGATACGAATGAAAACCTGGTCTCCCACTTCATAACTTCGGTCAGTCCTGTGTGTATCTGCATAGCTTTTCTGCCTATCATGTGCTTCCTTTAGTCTCTGCCTAATCTAAATCACCTGTTCTTCCATCTCCTGAATCCATTCTAGCCCAACTGTTACTCGGTCTTCTAGTCTATCCCAACTCAATGGCGTTCTGCATGGCCTCCCATACAAAGCTTCGTAGGGTGGCATTCCAATGGAGCTATGATAACTGTTATTGTAGGCAAACTCTACCAAAGGTAGGTACTTC
>ML812954.1:49817-67622 GCA_009831015.1 Picea engelmannii | reverse complement strand
ATATATATATATATATATATATATATATATATATATATATATATATATATATATATATATATATATATATATATATATATAAACTATGAATTCAAGTGTCATTCATTTAATTTTAATTCATTAAATTATATATATATATATATATGAACCAGAAGCAGGAGAGGACCTTACGTATGGGGCAGCCTTCTTCAAACATGTTTCAAAGTTTGTAACTATGATTGGATGTATCATAACTTAATTGTAAAATGATTAATTTTTTTTCAATATAACTACTTACAATTATGTGTATATGCATTTCAAATGTGTTATAGGCCAACTTGGAGGAGAGAGTGGCAGCGGAGAACGTGGCCATATATGATCATTCATAGATCATATATGTTGCATTTGTAAGTTCTAGTTTGTTTTTATGAGAACTTTATCAAATGATTACTTAACCATTTTTGTAATTAATGTATATAGAATTTTTTGAATTTTGAATTTTTTGTACTTAATGTGTCATCAAATAGTCTACAACTTTTTAAAATACTCTATTTTTCAACACATTACATTCTTAATGGAAATATGTTTGCTATGGGTAATTGTTTGGGTAAATTGTTACCACTTCACTAGTAATTTTTATGAGTTTGTTTGTGTGTTGTTAATTGTTGTGGGTTTCCTTGCCGTTGTGGGTGAAATCATGAAGATGGATGTCTATTTTGATTGTTTTAGGAGGAAAAAAACTATATTTTCACAAGTTATTCAATTTCCAACAAATAAACGTATTTTTTTTATTTAGAATTTCACTTTACAGTAAAAACAAAACTTGTGAAGAATGTTGTTAGCTTTCCAATAATTATTTTTCAAATTTGTTTGATTAAGATTTGATATGTCAATTTGACAATTGTTTAACAATATGTTCCTTAAACATGAAAGGAATGATAATGAGTTATTTTCCCCTAAACAATGTATCTATTATTAAACTTTTATTTTTAACAAACGAAATATAATGCAACAATCTTCAGAGACTCTATTTTATTATGACTATAATTTTAATCTAACAGATGAATATTATAATTTCTAGAATTTTTTGAAGTTGACCAAGATGAAAACGTTCCATATTTTAAAAACATGTTTTCCCACACCTTGTATCTATCTTAATTTTTACTTAAAAGTAAAATCTAAAAATACCCTTTTGAAAAGAACAGTTTAAGGATTATGAATATATTTTTTTCTAAATTTTTCACTGTGTATTTTTAGATATACGGATATTTCATTTCACTGAATCATAATGTCAACTCAAAATATTATGCAGCGAGTTTTTTAAAAAATTAAACAAAATTAGATAAAAATAATGAAAATGAAAAAAAATTATAGGAATTGCAAGTAGATTCAATTTTGCAAATGTTGGTGTCATTTTTGAAACCAAATTCTGAGTATTTGCAGTATTTTACAACCTCCAAAGTTCAGGTAAGATAGAGGGAATTATTTGGTTCCTGCAAACAGACTCATTTTCTAGTTTTCATCCGAAAGATTCTTTCAGCCGAAAAACATTTCTTTCAGACGAAAAATGAAATTTTAACGAAATTCGTTAAAATTAAACGGTTTCCTAGCTTTTCGGCTGAAAAACCCATCTTTCAGCCAAAAGATGGGTGAGTGAATTCCGTTGGTTGGAAAAAATGAAAAGACATGTTGTATCGTTTCATTTCACGCCAAATCGTATAAATACGCTTTCAGACGAACACATTTAACACAATGCATCACTTGTTTCATGGTTTTCTAGAGCACCTAAACAAAGTTTTGAATCATCTTTTTCATTTTTGTTGAACAAGGTAATTGATGTTTGTTCAAGTTTTTTGGAATAAAAATTTATATATTGAAAGATAATTGTTGAAATTTTTTTCAAGGTGAAGCCTTTGTTGAACATAAAATTATTGATTTTATTTTTTAATAATTTTTGTAACAATGAAGCTTTTCTGAGACTATTATCAAATGTTGATTTTGTTAAAAACTTTTACAGATAACTATACTCATGGGAAACAGAATTTTACGCAAGAGAAAATTTGATCGCACTCGAGATGAAACTCACCATAACGATCAAACGAAAGAGCATTATTGGAGAAATAAACGAGAATGTGCAAATATTGAAGAAATAAACAATGATAATGTAAATAGAGATTTTCAACAAGAAGAAGTCCAAGCAGGTATGCATGCACATATTGTCTATAATAAAAGTATAGAATTCAAATTTAAAATATTGTATAATATAATTGATTGTAATTATGATTTGATGTTTTTCAAAAAACATAAATAGATTTGTCTCATAACATCGATGAAGACGTTGAAACCGATATTGAAGCAGAGGAAAAATCACCTATAGGTATGTACATAAATTTAGATAATAGAATATGTCAGTGTTTCACGTAGAGTGATACAAACAACAGTTGTTTCATCTAGCAATATAAAATATCGTTTGACACGACACATGGAAAAAATGATGGGAACATCAAGAAAAACGTTGTACAAACATAGAAAATTTTGATTTCAAATAGATGCAAATGATGAACTGGCTTGTTGGACAGTGATTTCTATATAACCCTACAAAGATAGACTTGCATAAAATGTTAAAGAATTGGCTCGTAATTGTTGGTTGACAAAATCTCATGTTTCACCACATACAAGGGATGTGTTGCAACTGAGAATAGTATGAAAACAATATGAAGAACATCCAAAACATATATTGTCAATGACACAAATATAATTGTTCAATAATTTCAAAGAAGAGAACAAAGAAGTTAAAATTTCCATCAATACATTTGTGCAACAAAAACAGTGCTTTGTTAGACCCATCACTATTTGTGACACTTGTTGTTGTCGTTATCATGTCGAATTTGAGTTATATTATGACAATTTTCTTGATTTTGGTAAAAATTTATGGCCAAGTTCACCTCCTCCTTCCACATTTCGTGATTTTATATCTTAAATTATATGTGAAGGAGAAGGTGATGAATTATTTTACCAAAAAAATGTGTTGGTGGGAAGAAATGTGATCATTGTGTAAATCTAAGTTTGTTTCACACAAAGTATCATTTATATGAATTCTCAATCATTTTCTAATATAACAGTCAATTAGAAGATATATGAATATATCAACAACACGACTCCACATTCTTCAAATGTTATTTCCAAAAGGATCGATTTGAAAGTAGATAAAATCTGTGTGATAGATTTTTTGAAGAAGTTTGAGGAAGAAATTTATAAATACACCAAGAATTCACATAGAGCTTGATGGCAAGACCTACAATTCAAGCAATCCCATGAAGTGTTTCCACTAGGAACAATTGTTTTGTAGTTGATTTTGCAAAGAATTACACATTCGTTGCACAAAAAGAAATACATAGTGAATATTATCATTATGATCAAGTCACTATATTTATCCACGTTCTATATAGACTGTTGAAATTACTAATACAACTGAGGGGGGGGGGGTGAATCAGTTGTATTTGAGCTTAAACAATAATAAGTCTATTAAAAATTCTTAATCTTTCTTCAAGTGATCATCAACATTATACAACATATGGACAGTAAAAGTAAAAATCATTAGTCACACATAAGGTATACACAGAGACAGATTTTCATGAGGAAACCCATAAAGGGAGAAAACCTCTTCTTCTTCGAAATGATAGGTAATCTTTTAAGTTATGTACATCATCTTTAATTGAGAACCAACTCAATGTGAGGCTGCTAGCTCTGTTTTACAAGCTGCAACTTGTTTGAGAGCACCAACTCTCTGGTTTCTCTAGCACCCACTAGAAGGAAGCACCAACTCCCTATATGTTCCAGCACCAACTAGATGGAAGCACCAACTTCCAGTTACACAGGCACCAACCTGTATAACAGAGAACACTTGTTCTCCCTTGCACCACCCTGCCACCCTGGTTTCTCTGGCTGCAACCAGATGGAAGCTACAACTTCCTGTGTTCAAGATCCCACTTGAACCTCTGAGGACAATAGTCCTCCCGAGCACCTCCCAAACTCCTTAGAACATAAATGAACATATAAACATTCAACTACACAGATACATCAATTATTACCAATCTTTCTTTGTTCTGTACATCTGGTCATCTTCTAACTGTTCTGCAATTCATTTCTTCCTTTGTCTGTTCAGCAGGTCTGCTCTGCATCAACTTGTTCTTTCATTCTGCTCTTCTTCAACTTGTTCTGTTATTCTACTCTGCGTTTCATATCACACTGCACATATGCTCAATCTCATCCTGCGCATCCTCTCATTTTCTTTTTCTTACAGTTTTAATCTTTTCTCATACGGAACAACCAACCGCACACAGTCTGTCTCATCTTCTTTTATACACACCTACACGACGGTTCAACTTCCCAACTCCTTAGGCAGAAAGATGACAACTGTCTAAGCAACTGAAATGCTAACTAATCAGCAATCATGAGTCTGCTTCACTAATAGATTCGAAACTGAGGAGTTAACTGTGAGAGAGAACAGTAACCCTTCGATCAACACTTGATCTTACGGTTCAGATCATTCCGTGATTTCGCATATCGCTATATCGACATTCCTGATGTTCAATGTTCTTGTCACTTCCAAATCTCGATCCACGAAACTCCATGAAGAAATCAGATCAACGGTCCAGATCACTTCTTGATCTGACGGTTCAGATTCAGTCGAGATTTCACACATCGCGATTTCGACACTCTTGGCGTTCAATGTTTTTATCACTTACAAATCCCGATCCACGAAACTCCGTGAAGAAGTTAGATCAACGGTCCATATCACTTCTTGATCTGACACTTGCAATTACATCGCGATTTCACATATCGCGATATCATCATTATTGTTGCATTGTTTTCTTGCCTCTCCATGTTGCGATCCTCAAAACTCCGATATGGAGTTAGATCAACGTTCCAGATTTGAGCTTGATTCAACGGCTGCGATTGAATTGCAATTTCGCATATCGCGAAATCGAGATTCCTGTGGATGATATTACTTGACATCTCCAACTCTCGATCCCCGAAATTCCTACATGGACTGGAATCAACGGTTCAGAATCAACCTTAATTTGATGGCACATATTACATCGTGATTTTGCATATCACGATATCGGGATTCCTGATGTTAATAATCTTTGACATGTCCAACTCTTGATCCTCGAAACTCCGACAAGGACTGGAATCAACGGTCCAGATCAAACCTTGATCTGACGGCTCAGATAAAATCACGATTTCGAGAAGTTAGGGAACCCTGTTCCTTTGACTCTCCAGTCAGCAAAATGTTGATCTATCCCCACGTATCCTACCCATAAATAGATAGTCCTCCTTCTTTCAGAATTTTGTACACCCGCTTCTCCTTGTTATACTTTAAAAGGCGTGCAGGTTCTCCTTAATCCAACGATGGTCAGGTCATGTGCTTGGATCTAACGTCTAAAATCTATCTTCCTCTTCAGTGCGCTCTCTGAAATCTATCGACCATTGGGAATTTAGAAAGAGATCCAACGAACACAGTTGTTGCTCTTCCCTGATTATCACTGCACCGTTGATCATCGTTGTTGTACTCAAGCCATCATCACTATTGTACTTGCCATCAATGAGAAATATACGTTGCCTGTAAAACATGCCAAAAATCCTCTGTACATTCTTCCTGTACTCATGCCATCTTTACTTATGCCTGTTTGTTACATTCTTCCTGTACTTATGCCATTCGTTGTCTGTTAAATATTTGCCAACAATCTCCCCCTTTGGCATTGATGGCAATACAATAACCCGCATGCATTCAGACTTGACTCTCCTCCTGAACTCTTTTCTCCCCCTTTGACATCAATGTCAAAGAAGAAACATTCTTCCCCTGATCTTGTTGCAAAACATACTCCCCCTGTCGACTATAAGCATCTTGGAAATACATCAGATATTCAATAAGTACTCCCCCTATCGACTATAAGCTTCTTGGAAATACCCTAGATATTCAATAAGTAATCCCCCTATCGACTATAAGCTTCTTGGAAATACCCCAGATATTCAATAAGTACTCCCCCTAACCAGGTGAACAGATTAGACACAAGTAATTATAACCCCCAATTTTTGACGAAGATATCCAAAAGGGGTCGCTACTAATGGTTTAGTAAAGATATTAGCCATCTGTTCTTTGGAAGGAATATAATTCAACTGAACAATTATGTTTGTAACTTGTTCTCTGAGAAAATGGTACTTTATTGGAATATTCTTAGTCTTGGAATGAAGAAGAGGATTTTTGGAGACACTACTGGCACTGGTGTTATCACAATGAATTGGAATAGGATCAATGTAAGTTACCTTCAGATCTGCAAGAGTTTGTATCATCCATAAAATTTGTGTGCAGCAAGTAGCAGCAGCAATGTATTCTGCCTCTGTAGGGATAATGAAATGGATCATTGCTTTTTACTAAGCCATGCAACTAATGAGTCGCCCAAAAAGAATGCTCCTCCACTGGTGCTTTTTCTCTCATCAACACAATTTGCCCAGTCTGCATCTGAATAAGCAGTTAAATGGAAATTATGATTTCTAGGATACCACAGACCATAAGTCATTGTTCCCTTCAAGTATATAAATATCCTTTTGATAGCTACTTTGTTTAGGAGCAGACTAAAAATGACCTACCATTCCAACAACTTACATTATATCAGGACAGGATGTTGTGATGTACAGAAGACTGCCTATCATAGAGCGATATGTCCTTTGATCAACATCAGGTGAGATATCATCTTTACTCATCTTGCAACCAACCACCATAGGTGTGCTAAATGTAGAGGAATCTTCCATCTGAAATTTCTTCAACATCTCTTTCAAATATTTTTCTTGAGAAATAAAAATTCCTGCAGAGATTTGTTTTACTTGTAAGCCAAGAAAATATGACAGTTCTCCTATCATGGACATTTCAAATTCTATTTTCATAGAATTAGTAAACCACGGGATAGATGATTCATTAGTACAACCAAAAATAATATCATCTACATAAACCAAAACAACTAGTAAATTATCACCTTCAGACTTAATGTAAAGGTTATTGTCAGCAGTACCTTTCTTGAACCCTTTTTCTTGTAGAAATTTGTCCAGTCTATAATACCAAGCTCATGGTGCTTGTTTCAGTTTATATAAGGCCTTCTTCAGCTTACAAACATAATTAGGATTATCTGTAAATGAGAATCCTTCAAGTTGCTCCATATATACTTCTTCCTCTAGATATCCATTAAGAAATGTTGACTTAACATCCATCTGATAAACTTTGAAGTTCTTATGACATGAATAAGAAAGAAATATTTTGATAGCTTCCAATCTTGCCACTGGTACAAAAGTTTCATCAAAGTCATGACCTTCAACTTGTTCATATTCCTTACGGACCAATCCAGCTTTATTTCTAACAACTTGTCGATTTTCATTCATTTTATTCTTGAACACCCATTTGGAACCTATTACATTCTTATCTTCAGGTCTAGGGACCAGCTCCCAAGTATTGTTCTTCTCAATCTGATCAAGCTCTTCATTCATTTCTTTCATCCAATTATCTTCCTGACTAGATTCCTCTAAAATTTTAGGTTCAATCATAGATAAAAAGGCAACATGAGATTGTTCTGAGTCTTCAATCAATTTCCTTCTTGTTTGAACTCCATTTATATCCCTAATTATCTAATTTTCAGGATGATTCTTTCTAATAATTCTGAGAGGTGATTTTGCTTCTTTCTGCTTATTTGTATTAGTTTGAATATTCATATCTTCATCTGATCCAGACTCTTCTCTTTCTGATCCTTGGACCTGTTCATCTTCATTTGCAACTGTATCTTATGTTCTTGGTTCAGCACTGCTTTCATTTCTAACTGGGATTTCTTCATCAACTTTTATATCTATACAATCAACTAGTTTGTGCAGTCTCTTATTGTAGCATCTGTACCCTTTACTATTTGTAGAATAACCCAAGAAGATACCTTCATCAGCCCTGTCATCATATTTGCCAATATTTTCATCATTGTTCTTGATATAACATATACTCCCGAAAACTTTAAAATGCTTGATTGAAGCAGGTCTTCCAAACCAAAGTTCATAAGGGGTCTTGTTACTGTGTGGTCTGAGATGAGATTTGTTAAGGATATGAACAGCTGTATGAATTGCTTCCACCCAATATGTCTAAGATATGTTCCTTTCATTCATCATTGATCTTGTCATTTGTTGTACTAACCTATTTTGCCTCTCAACAACTCCATTTTGTTATGGATTCCTTGGAATTGTGTACTCTCTTTTGACCCCATGTTTATCACAGAACTCTTTGAAGTTCCCAGAACTAAACTCTCCTCCTCTATCAGACCTTACTGCCTTTAATATTTTTCCTGTTTGATTCTCAGTTAGAGCCTTAAATACTTTGAATTTTTCAAATGCTTCATATTTTTCTTTCAAAAAGGCAACCCAAGTTAGTCTAGAATAGTCATCAATAATCAACATAAAGTAATTTTCTTTTCTTGTACCTTGGTGCAACCTTCCTCGCTCCTCGGAGAACGGTCACGATCACCAGGACCTTCTCTTCTCTCGGGCCCGAAGCGCTGTATTGCTCCTCTAATTCCCCTCAAGAATTATCTACCCATAGTTTACTCATTTACTGATCTCCCCTATCAAATCGGGAAATCGGAATTCACGATATTGCGAATTCTGTGGTTGCAATCCTTTGTCCTGCGATTCCCCGAATCCCGATGTTGGTCAATCGCTGACTTTACTCCATTTCTGTCGGAGTTCTCGCTATCAGAGTATCGCCACTCGCAATGTCAACGAGTTGGAACTTCAACTCCCAAACCCCGATGTGTCGATTCTCCGACGACACCTATCCTCGTTCTGACACTTGGACCCCACACACCTGTAGTGTTCGGGAAATCACCGATCGGGAAATCACAATTTCCATGACACCGTTCCACAGGGCCTTCAAAGTCTCGAATCCCGATATGCGATGCCACGTGTTAGTAATCAACGCTACCCCTGTGGGACCCATCACAACTCGGAGGTTCGCTATTTCTCCACGATCCCTTCGACACCAAAAGTTCTGAAGTGCCAAATCCCGACCTTCCGGGATCTCGCGCCACCTGTCCCTCTAACGATCAACGGCTCCCCTTAAATTGGGAAATCGTGAATCACGATTTCGATGAGTGTAGAACTCTTACCTCCACAAATGCCGAAGACCGAATCCTGATGGGCTTTGGTCCTTCCTCCTGCGCCTCAGGACTAAACCTCCCCACAGCTTCTCCACAATCTGACGGTCGACGGGAATTCGCATTCCTCTCCTGCAATTCATGTCCACCGATTCTCCTCCTTGAGGATTCCTCCTGTTCTAAAGCTTCAGTTCTATCGAGCCTTCTCACGGGTCTGTTCCCACAGTAACGAGAAAGAACTATCCCTCCTGATCTTTTTTTAACTCTGACTCCTCCAGAGATTTAGCGCACACTGCTCGCGCTCGACCTCAACCACTCTCAAGTGTTGAACTTGTCCAGACTCTGTGAACTCCTGGCAACATCATCCCTATCTTCCTTTTCTTAGGCTCACCCCTAAGAATCCCAATTCCACCTTCACTTCTCTTACATGGCTCTAATAACTCAATTCAACTTCTGGGCAGATGAGAATAAGAGTTTAACGGTCTAGCCTCATCAACGCACTCTATGCGGATGAATTCAACTGCACTCTATGTGGGAATATCCTGGCTCAGACAGAGAAACAATGGAAACTCATTCTCCTCATCTTTCAGACTTTAGTTGAAATCCTGAAATCTCATGCACAGCATATTTGAAAGCAAATGCATACAAAAGGAAAAAAAACAGTCATGAGCATAATATCGATACATAGAAACAACACAAACCATGAAGTTGAATCAAAGACTCTCTTCTATTAATTCAATATGTACATGGGTTTTCTCCACAAGTTCTCTGCTCTGCTCTTCTCTTCAGAATGCTTGATCTTCCTGATAATGTTACAATGTACAAAGGAGGGTGCCTATATTCCGTTTTCCCTCTCGAAATCTGAAACTATCAAATCTACAATTAAAATCCTATCTAACAGCATTAAAACTATTAAATGCCTTAGCTACCTAAGGACGTGAGCTTAAAGGCTCAAGGTCCATTTACAATATATATAGTGTGCCCCTTATGAATGCCTTCATTTAAAAGGGCAGTGCAACAACTTTCTAAAGTATTTCAAAATTTGTGTGTTTGCGTTGTCCAACGGTCTTTTCTGCTCGATGCGTTGGCTCGCTTGATGTGTTGTGGATGCTCCTGCATCATACTCCTCAGCTCGAAAGATTTCATGGGCTCCTGGCCATGAGATCCTGCACAGTCTGTCCATGCTTTTGTATCACTGCTTCTGTCTCCCAGCTGGCATCCTCCACTGGGTGATTCTTCCACTTCACGAGGTATTCAAAATACTACTTTTGCCTGGTCTTCTTGCCCAATCGCTTGTCTAGTATGCACTCCATCTGCGGTTTCTCTGCAACTGGTAATTGTTTCTACCACTGGAACACTGGTTCTTCAGTTCCATCCTTTGCTTTTCTAGCCCTATATGGGTATAAATCCAAAATATTAAAAATTGGAGATATCCCGATGCCATCCGGCAACTCAAGCTCGTAAGCGTTCTCTCCAAACTTCCTCAGGACTTTGCATGGCATGATCTTTTTCATTTTGAGCTTGTTATATGTTCCCATTGGGAACCTTTCCTTCCGCAAGTGCGCCAGAACCATGTCACCAACTTCGAACTGAAGTTGTCTTTTCCGCTGATCGGCTCTGCGCTTGTACTCTTGATTTGATTTCTGCAGTCGCTGCTTCACCTCTGCGTGAAGTTCTTGCATCGCCTCAGCGAACTCCTTTGCGCTAGCACTACTAGTCGCAGCCTGTTCTGACTCCCTGAGTTCAGATACTCCCCTTGGCTGTGTTCCATACAAAATTTGGAATGGGCTTTTTCCTGTACTCCGATTCACCGAATCACTGTACGCTAATTCCGCCTGTGGCAATATCTGGTCCCAACTGTTGTGGTGTTCTGTCACCAAGCTTCTCAATAAATCCCCCAGACTCTTGTTGACCACCTATGTTTTCTCATCCATCTGCGAATGATAAGCTGAACTAAATGCTAGATTAGTTCCTAGCTTCTTCCATAGCGTCCTCCAAAAATGACCTATGAATTTGGTATCCCAATCTGAGACTATGCTTCTCAGCAATCCATGCAGTCTAACGATTTCTTTGAAAAACAAATTTGCGATGTGGATCGCATCGTTGGTCTTCTAGCATGGTATGAAATGTGCCATCTTCGAAAACCTATCCACCACCACAAAGATGGAATCAACTCCTCTTTGCGTTCTCGGCAAACCCAAAACAAAATCCATATTGATCGCTTCCCATGGTCTCTCCGGTATGGGAAATGGCTGATATAACCCAACATTCTTCTTTCGGCCCTTCGAATGTTGACATATACGACACCTGTCAACAAACCTCTTTATCTCTGCTCACATGCCTGGCCAATAATACGATTCGCTCAGCTTCGTGAATGTTTTTTCATGTCCAAAGTGACCTGCTAATCCCCCACTATGTTTTTCCTTCACCAAATTCTCCCTCATGGAGCAATTCGGAATGCACAATTGATTGCCCCTAAACAACAATCCTTCCTGGATCATGAAACCTATCCAAGGACTCCGATCTCTGAGAACTGGATTCTCAGCTGCCTCGTATGCTTCTCCGAAGTCTGCATCACCTGTATACATGTCCTTCAGATTCTCAAAACCCAATGTTTTGACTCTGAACTCCTGCAACAACAAACATTTCCTGCTCAAAGCATCAGCTACTTTGTTAGCAGTTCCTGAAATGTGTTTGATCACAAACGTGAAATTTTGCATGTACTCTACCCATTTTGCATGTTTCTGGTTCAACTTCTCCTATTGACTTATAAACTGCAATGCATGATTATCGTTGTACAAAACAAATTCCTTGGGTATCAAGTAATGCCTCCACTTATTTAACGCCTGTATGATGGCATAAAACTCTTTATCATACGTGGAGTATTTCATCTTTGCATCATCCAGTTTCTCGCTGAAATATGCAACTGGCCTGTCATCCTGACTCAAGACCCCTCCAACAGCATACCCACTGGCATCACATTTCACCTGAAATGTCTTCTGAAAGTCAGGCAACACCAGAATTGGTTGCTCTGTTATCTTCTGCTTCAACAGATTGAAGCTCCATTCAGCCTCTGCTGTCCAGTGAAAAGTCTTGTGCCGCTTCTTCACCGTATCCATCATTGCTGCGCTAATCCCACTGAAATTTCGAATGAATTTTCTGTAGAAACTAGCTAAACCATGGAAGCTCCTCACCTCGAAAACATTCCTCGGTGATGGCCAATTCTTTATCACTTCTACCTTCTCTGTATCCATTTTCAACTCATTCGCCAAGATAACAAAACCCATATAAATGAGTTATGTCTGCATGAAGGAACACTTCTTCATGTTGACCAACAGCTTCTCTTGCTGCAGTATTCTCATCACAATGGCCAAATGTTTCAAGTGTTCATCCTTGGTCTTACTGAAAATCAGTATATCATCCAGATATACGACCACAAATTTGCCAATGAATTCTCTCAGGACTTCATTCATCATCCTCATGAATGTGCTCGGCGCGTTTGTCAAACCAAATGGCATGACCAGCCATTCATACAAACCTTTGTTTGTCTTGAATGTTGTCTTCCATTCATCACCCTCTCTCATGTGAATTTGATGATATCCGCTCTTGAGATCAATCTTCGAAAAATAATTTTCCCCACTCAGGGAATCCATCAGATCATCCATTCTCGGCAGTGGAAATCTGTACCTGATGGTAATTTTGTTTATCACCCTGGAGTCTGTACACATTCTCCAGCCTCCATCCTTCTTCGGACTTAGTACTGTCGGAACAACACATGGGCTCAGGCTCTCTCCGACCAGTCCTTTGTCCAGCAGATCCTGTACCTGTCTTTTGACCTCCTCATTCTCCTGAGGTGTCAACATGTACGCTGCTTTATTCGGAAAACTCGCTCCTGGTATGAGTTCTATGTGGTGACTCACACTCCTCATCGGTGGCAATGAATGAGGTAGTTCGTCCACAATGATATCAGCGAACTCTCCCAACAGTTCCTGAATCTCTTCTGGCAAGTCATCCACTCTTGTGCTTGTCAGGACAATTCTCGGCTTCCTGACAACAAAGAATTGTGGATCTTCGTTCTTCTCCATCTCTGTGAGAAGTTCCTTCCCACTCATGAGAAGTATTGTGTTGTTTACTTCCGGCTTTACCTCCTTATCCTTTATCGGAAGCAACCTGTGTGTTCTCCCATCCTTCTCCAAAGTGTATGTGTTCATCCTTCCATCATGAACCACATTTCTGTCATACTTCCATGGTCTACCCAGCAATATATGACACACATCCATGGGAATGACATCACACAGAATCTCATCATGGTAATTCCCAATCTTGAATTTAACTAAGCATTGTTTAGTGACACTTACCCGGTGTCCTTTCTGTAACCACGAGACTTTATATGGACTCGGGTGCTTAGTTGTTTCCAGCTCCAGATTTTCCACCATCTCGAATGAAACGAGATTGTCAGTGCTCCCGCTGTCCACAATGACTTTGCATTTCCTGTCCTTGGTTGTGCAAGTTGTCTTGAACAGTCTTCTCCTTTGCACTGCGCTCTCCACCTCTTTCTCAGGTTTCAAAAGGATTTTATGCATTCCTAGCGATCTTCCGTTGTCTGCATCTTCATTCTCAGCATCACGCTTTTGTGCTTCAATGATGTGAGCTTCACCTCTGTCCCTTTTCCTATCTGGACAGTCAACGGCTTTATGTCCATCCTTTCCACATGTAAAGCATGTGATGATTCCTCCTCGGCCTCTTCCTCTACCTCGGGTACGAGGAAAAGTGTTGGCATCAGCATAACCGCCATCCTGCTCTATATGCTGCCTCCTCGGCTCAGCATATTGCTGCCTCTGTGACGTTCCACCTCTTTCAATCTTACCCTGAGGTCTCTTCCATTCCTCTTTGGGCTTATGGAATTTTTCCTGGGCAATTGCTTTGCCTCTTGGCTGACTCCTGCCTCGCCCTCACTGACCTTGCTTATGGCTCAGCTTCTCTTCGGCTTTTAGGGCCATCTGGTACGCATCCTCAATTGTTCAGATGGTAACCATGCTCAATTCATCCTGAATGTCATACCTCAGACCATTCAGATATCTCGCCACCTTCTCATCATCGCTCTCTCGATGACCTTCTCGGATGTTGAGTCTGTAAAACTCCTCGGTGTACTCCTTCACCGTCATCAACTTCTGTCTCAGGTTCTACATTCGCCTGAACATTGTGATCTAGTAATCTCTGGGGATGAACTTTGCTTTCATCTTAGCGATCATCCTATCCCAGCTCTTGATTTTCTGTTTACCTTTGGAACGTCTGTCCGCCTGCAGCTCATCCCACCATAAGGATGCATGTCCCTTTAGCTTTGTAATAGCATGCCTTACCTTCTTGTCCTCTTCGATGTCTTCATAATCGAAGTAGGTGTCGAGTGCTCGGATCCAATCCAGCAACTCTTCTGCATCTAGACTCCCCTCATAGACGGGAATGTACATCTTGGTCTTGGAGCTCATCCTGGCAATGGCTCTGATCAACCGCTCGGTTGAAGCATCTTCTGCAGTGACCTCTCTTTCATCATGTCCATCTTCCTCTTCCACCTCAGAATCACTGAACTCTCCAGCGCCGAATCTGCATCTCTGCGTTGTCTCCATCTCCTCAAGCCTTGTTCGGAGATCTCTCATTTGGCGCTCCATTTCTGGATTCCCTACCGGCCTACCTCTTCTTCGGGCATCCCTGTCTTCTCGATCAGGTGACTTCCTTTCTCTTCTCGACAACATGGTGAAATCTGCTTCTCTCTGCTACCTGAACAAAGAGAAATCTTCTCCGGCTCCGATACCACTCTGGCACAACCTTCCCCGCTCCTCGGAGAACGGTCACGATCACCAGGACCTTCTCTTCTCTCGGGCCCGAAGAGCTGTATTGCTCCTCTAATTCCCCTCGGGAATTATCTACCCACAGTTTACTCCTTTACTGATCTCCCCTATCAAATCGAGAAATCGGAATTCACGATCTCGCGAATTCTGTGGTTGCAATCCTTTGTCCTACGATTCCCCGAATCCCGACATGGGTCAATCGCTGACTTTACTCCCTTTCTTTCAGAGTTCTCGCTATCGAAGTATCGCCACTCGCGATGTCAATGAGTTGGAACTTCAACTCCCAAACCCCGATGTGTTGATTCTTCGATGACACCTGTCCTCATTCTGACGCTTGGACCCCATGCACCTATAGTGTTCGGGAAATCGTCGATCGGGAAATTGCAATTTCTGTGACACCGTTCCACAGGGCCTTCAAAGTCCCGAATCTCGATATGCGATGCCACGTGTTAGTACTCAACGCTACCCCTGTGGGACCCGTCGCAACTCGGAGGTTCGCTATTTCTCCGCGATCCCTTCGACACCAAAAGTTCTGAAGTGCCAAATCCCGACCTTCCGAGATCTCGCACCACCTGTCCCTCTAATGATCAACGACTCCCCTTAAATCGGGAAATCGCGAATCACGATTTTGACTAGTGTAGAACTCTTACCTCCACAAACGCTGAAGACCGAATCCCGATGGGCTTTGGTCCTTCATCCTGCACCTCAGGACTAAACCTCCCCACAGCTTCTCCACAATCTGACGGTCGGCGAGAATTTGCGTTCCTCTCTTGCAATTCCTGTCCACCGATTCTCCTCCTTGAGGATTCCTCCTGTTCTAAAGCTCTAGTTCTGTCGAGCCTTCTCACAGGTCTGTTCCCACAGTAACGAGAAAGAACTATCCCTCCTGAGATTTTTTTAACTCTGACTCCTCCAGAGATTTAGCGCACACTGCTCGCGCTCGACCTCAACCACTCTCAAGTGTTGAACTTGTCCAGACTCTGTGAACTCCTGGCAACAGCAGCCTTGTCTTCCTTTTCTTAGGCTCACCCCTAAGACTCCCAATTCCACCTGCACTTCTCCTGCATGGCTCTAATAACCCAATTCAACTTCTGGGCAGATGAGAATAAGAGTTTAACGGTCTAGCCTCATCAACGCACTCTATGCGGATGAATTCAACTGCACTCCATGCAGGAATCTCCTGGCTCAGATAGAGAAACAATGGAAACTCATTCTCCTCATCTTTCAGACTTCAGTTGAAATCCTAAAATCTCATGCACATCATATTTGAAAGCAAATGCATACAATAGGAAAACAAACATTCATGAGCATAATATCAACACAGAGAAACAACACAAACCATGAAGCTGAATCAAAGACTCTCTTATATTAATTCAATCTGTACATGGGTGTTCTCCACAAGTTCTCTGCTCTGCTCTTCTCTTCAGAATGCTTGATCTTCCTGATAATGTTACAATGTACAAAGGAGGGTGCCTATATTCTGTTTGCCCTCTCGAAATCTGAAACTATCAAATCTACAATTAAAATCCTATCTAACAGCATTAAAACTATTAAATGCCTCAGCTACCTAAGGACGTGAGCTTAAAGGCTCAAGGTCCATTTACAATATATATAGTGTGCCCCTTATGAATGCCTTCATTTAAAAGGGCGGCGCAACAACTTTCTAAAGTATTTCAAAATTTGTGTGTTGGCGTTGTCCAGCGGTCTTTTCTGCTCGATGCGCTGGCTCGCTTGATGTGCTGTGGATGCTTCTGCATCATACCTTCTTTCCTTGATGGACCACATAGATCCATATGTACTAACTGGAGATGTTTTTCTGTTGAGGGAAAGTTTTTAGATTTGAACTGAGTGCGAGTAAGCTTTCCTATCTGACAGGATTTACAAACAGAGTCATATGGATTTGATATCTTCAAAAGATCTTTTACTGCCCCATTGTTTCTGAGTTTGATTATGTGATCAAAATTTACGTGAACAATTCTCCTATGCCACAGCCAACTTTCATCATATTTTCTTAAGTTGCATTCTTCTTCTTCTTCTTTATTTAAAACATAAACATTGTTTTCTATTCTTGTACCTTTTGCAACTAGCTGACTTGAATCCACAGTTTTTATTCTACAGTCTTTAGAGGTAAAAACAACTTGACACCCTCATTCACAGACTTGACTTACACTAAGCAGATTATGTTTCAAATCTTCTACAAGCAACACATCTTGAGATTTTCTTTCTCCGTTACACAAATTTACAATTCCTTTACCTTTTATCTTTCCAGGTGCATCATTTCCAAAAGTTAAATTCCCTGATTTGCTATCACTTAGAGTTAGAAACTTACTTCTGTCTCCAGTCATGTGTTTGGAGCATCCACTGTCAATATACCAGGGATTCTTTTTCCTTTGGGCTGATAGCACTAGTCCACACTTGTCATCTACTTTCTTCTTCCAAACTTTGACATTTTCAGTAGTGGGGATCAAATCTGAATTGTATTTCCTTAAGTGATAGTCTGCAGCTTTATGACCATAATTATGACAGTTGTAACATTCTAGTTCACTGAATAATAGATCATAATTATTTTTATGCACATATCTATTGTTGTGTTTCACCTATGTCCTTCTCCCAGTCATCACACGATTTATAATCTGTGATTGTTTGTTGCTTGGTTGTCTCAATCTTTGTTGTGGAAGATAGTCATTCATTGAATATCTTGATTGTTCATATCTAAATCTTAAAGAACAGTTTATAGCTTTGTGACCAAAATTAGAGCAGAGAAAACAATAACCATAGAAAAAATCTTTGTACCTTGA
>ML812954.1:25430-39650 GCA_009831015.1 Picea engelmannii | reverse complement strand
ATTAGGTCTTCATCATGATCTAAACATAAATAAGATTCAATGTACCATTTAAGACAATGATAAGCTTATATAGGGGTTCTATATATTTCAAAATAATTGATCAAAGCATTGAAAAGTTATATAGACACTAGTTTAGTAACCCTGTGAATAGGAAAGGCTAAACTAAAAATTTGAGAAAACAAAAATTTGAAAAAAAGTAAAAAATATAAGTTTATTCAACAAAAATAAGCTTGAACACTTTTATATAAAACCCCAACAAAAAAGAAAATTAAAACTCATTAATGTACACTGAACATACATTTATGAATCATCATGAATAGACACATCATTCCCAAGTATGGATTCTTCCTCCTCAATCCCAATCTCCTGCAATCTTTTCTCCACATTTTGTTCAAGCACACTCTTAGGTACTCTCTTCTCCACCCTATCCTATATAACACATTTCAAATTTGAAAATTTGAAAATTTGAAAATTAAATTTAAATGATTGTAACACATTAAATTGTAGTTTTAAATTTTGAAACATGCAATGCCTATGATGTGCCAACCAATGATTCAATAAATTAAATGTATTTTAAGACATTCTTCTTTTAAATTCATAATTTAAATGACGATTTGAAATTTTAATATATAACTAAAAAAAAATTCAACATGCAATGATACCTGTGAACTCCCACCCTTTTCAAACTCTCCCAATGAGAATTGAGGCAAGCTTTCCCAAGTAGTATGAGATAGAATAGGGATTTGTGAACAACACAACTAAGAACTAAATCTAGGATTCAATGAGTTCACATTAATACAAAATTATAAATGTCATGTTGTTGATCTTATTCAAAATATTGGAGATTGGAAAACTAAAGTTCTCATTTGTGGATATTAAAAAACACATACCTGATTATCTCATCCAAATTTAAACTTGTGGAATCAAGTCCTATACTTATTTGAGATTCATTTAACATATCTCCAAACTGCAATTAATGACAATAACAACTCAATTATTTCTATAGATACAATGATATGTATTTAGATCTAGAATTAGAAGTAAACTATCATAAAATGCGTCAAAAATTTACTAACTAGAACACATACCAATCTGTTGTTCAGTTCATCATTCTGAATGACCTCCTTCCAACCATCATGGTAACATTTCGCATACTCATTAAAATCTTCTACTGACATGGTATCTAACTCCGCATCTGTTTTATAAACAAAAATAGCCTGATAATTGGCTTTCGCTCGTTGACGGTTCAAACCAACATCAACACCATAAAAAATCGATTCCAAATTTTCCCCAATTGCATTCCTAGCCTCTTTGTCAACCTCTGATGAAACTCGCAACTTTGAATGTGAAGAAAATGTCCATGTTGAGAGAGATACTAAAGGTCATGGAGGCCTCTGCAATGTCGCATTTAGATATGCCGATTTTTTATCATATGTTCATCCTTTATCAGCACCATAATAATCAGATGGTAGACTAGTATAATCAGGGTGCGTGTCCATGAAAAGCTATGCATAAAAGTTTCTATCAAAATAGTGTGGAACCTCATCGTTCCACGACAATTTCTCATATGCTTCCAAAAATATGTTATACAAATGTATTGCTATGTTGGGGTGCTTAAAATATTACACCTTCAACATCTTTCGCTTTGGCCCATATTTGAAATTGAACATCGAAATTGTGTTTTATTTTGGAACATTGAAAAGCAGTTCTCTAAAGGATATGACATCTTGCATGTTTCATGCAAATTCTCTACCACAGAGACTATGGGTCGAAGCACTTAATTATGCAACATACATCCAAAACATATCTCCCCATAGATATGGCAAGGATAATACACCCTATGAGGCTTGCAGTAGCCTCAAACTAGAAGTGACCCACTTTCGCATTTTTGGTTCACGTGCATGGGCCCAGATTCCCTCTGAAAAGAGGAAGGCACTTGATCCACAGAGAACTGAGTGCATTTTTTTTAGATACCCCGACGGTGTAAAGGAATATAGGCTTATTGATATTTCCTTGGACCGGCTCATCATTGACAAAAGTGTCCAATTCGGGGAAAGTGTATCGCATGCACCTTAGCGGCCGCATGCAGACACCTTCATTCTTCCACATGTCCGATATGATGAGAATGCACATGCCAACTCTTCTTCAGACAAGAGTTTTGATTCATAGGACTCAAATGATTCAGATTTAGAGTTAGCACAGTCAGATGCAGAGTTAGAGCATCCATATGTAGTTGTAGAGCCAGAGAAAGGGCCCAAGTGGGCACATACTACTCTTCAAGATGCAGGGGATCTCGTTGGTGATACGGTCGATAATAGGAGGACTCGATCTAATTTCAAGGAGCCTCCTGTTACACTCACTTCCACTGAATAATTGCCCTCCAAGCATCTTTTCTTGGTTCAGTCTTCAGATCCATAGTCTTATGGCGAGGCTACTCAAAATCGCTTTTGGGAATCTGCCATGCAGGAGGAGTACAACTCCCTCCTCGAGAACTAGACTTGGGATCTGGTTCCCCTTCCTTCTGGGAGGAAACTTCTTAGATGTAGATGGGTCTACGGGAATAAGAGTGTAGCGAATGGACATATCAATAGATACAAAGCTAGTATTTCAGCAGGTTCATGGTATTGACTATGATGAGACCTTCGCTCTAGTATCGAATATGGATTCCATATGATTGACACTTTCCATTGTGGCAGCCAAAGGATGGGAAGTCCATCATATGGATGTGAAGAATGCATTTCTTCACAGTGATCTCTCTGAGGAGGTCTACATGGAGTAGCCCAGAGATTTATCCAGGACACATCTTTGTTTTGTTGACTGAATAAGTCCCTTTATGGCCTCAAGCAGGCTCCAAGGGCATGGTATGTCAAGATGGACTCCTACTTGTTGTCACAGAACTTTGTACGTTGTAAATCAGACCCACATGTCTACATGCTCAGGACGGCTAATTCACTTCTACTTTTAGTTATGTGCGTTGATGATTTGTTGATCATCGGTTGCTCGACTTCAGTGATTGTTGCAGTCAAGAGGATTCTACATGATAGGTTTTTGATGGCGGACATGGGTCCACTACACTTCTTCCTTGGACTTGAGATCATTCAAGATGCATCAACCATCAAACTGCCTCAGGCCAAGTATGCACGAGATCTCCTTGAGAGATTTCACATGACAAACTGCAAGTCTCCTCTGACTCCTTTCCTATCAGGTGTCAAACTTGAGGATGGCAAGGAGACTCCATTGGTTGGAAACACACTATACAAAAATCTAGTGGGGAGCTTGTTGTATCTCACACACTCCAGACCAGACCTCTCCTATGCAGTTGGCGTAGTTTCTAGGTTCATGTAGGAGCTGCATGAGCTACATTGGAAAGATGCAAAGTGTATCCTTTGATACGTGCAGGACACCATCACCTTTGGGATTCATTATGCAACAGACTCTACATTAGATCTCATCAGGTTTACCGATTTTGACTGGGCTGGCGATAGCATCGATCACAAGTCCACATCTGGTTACTCACTCAGTCTTGATTCTAGGCCTATCTGTTGCTTGAGCAAGAAGCAAGTTGCCATTGTTCTATCTTCAGCCGAGGCAGAGTACAAAGGGGTAGTTAACATAACCATTTAATCTATGTGGCTACAACATTTTCTCACTGAGTTGGGCATTCAGTTTCATCGGTCGATCATCATCTAGTGTGACAACCAGAGCACTATGAAGTTCTGCAGAGATCCAGTTCAGAGGCAACAGATGAAGTACATTTATATCCACGTGAACTACATCTGGGACTTAGTACATGAGGGAATCATCGACTTACAATTAGGTCCTTCAATAGAACATATGACAGGCATCTTCACCAAGACCTTCACTGAGCAGAAGTTGCATTCTCTGCGAAGTCATTTTGGAGTGAAGGACACAGTTGCCTAGAAACTGCAGTTATTCTTTTTACATACATTGTACCTTGAGGGGGGGGGTTCCCATGAGGTTTTCCCTCTTTCTTCACTTTATTTCAATGTATCTTTTGTATTTGGGTACCTAACATGGATTCATTGTCGGGACCCATTCTTTATTTTCACCATAGTGATGTTCAGGGGGGGTGTTGGAGTTACTTCAACACACAAACCTAGGATCTCTTTTTCCTAAGTTTTTTTCTTGTTTATTAGTCATAATTAGTCATTATCCAGTCTCCTATATTTTAGGGGAGAATATTCCACCTGGAGAATATTCTCTTTCAGTTGACACTTGAGTTTGACTAGTTGAGTTGAGTTTAGATGTTGCATTGGTTTTGTCACCATACAACATTGGGATCATCACCATGATAATTCAACCTTTCCTTGGTATCATCACCAAACTAGCACATTACCCTTGATTCCCTGAGTTAAATCCTCACTATTCTTTGTTCATTCAGTTAACTGAAGACTAGTTGACTAGTCAACTCAAGGTGGCAGTTCACTCTCACAACTACCTGAGAGACTAAACTAGGTGGTAGTTCACTCCTGTAAATGCGGGTGTGTGTCCACATCACTCTAGACCACAACTATGGCACATTGGTTCTTCTCCATTGTGCACTCAATGAGTTATACAGAGTATATCATGTGTAAATTATTTATTATTCATAATTGTTAATGAGAATTCTTTCATTCTTTCTCTCCTTATTCTTTCTTCTATTCTCTCTACAAATGTGTGTATCATTGTTTAACTAGATCTACTATGTGCAGGTTCAACACATTTACATTTGGCACATGTTTGAAAGGTGTTATGAGCAAAGTGAGCTTAAGGGGTTTATAATGTGATTGCTTTTATTGAAATTAATCTTCTTGAAGATCTAGTAATATAAGTATAATTAACTAAATATGAAAATTAATTAGAAAGATCATTTTTTATGAAGTTGAATAGTCAACTTAGAAATCATTTCATATGGTGATGTTCACGTGAGTGAAGAAGTGGAATCACAAAGTATCAATCATCAACTCCAATACTTGCATCCTATAACTAGGACTTCTCAAGAATCTCACCATCCCAAAATTGTTATATAGCTCAAGCATGCTTAACCATGGAGTTTTCCCCTAAACTCAAGTCCACTTAGATTGCTACCCCATTTTCAAAACATTAGCTAGTGTTTCTTACAAGGTATTCATTTAGAAATCCCTTACAAACTGTAACATCCCGCTCTGGCGCACTGAGAAAACTTATTCTTTGAGGACACTTGCTCGCAAGTGATCCAGACTATTATGATATTAAAACATTTGTCCTTGATTACGATGCGTTATGGTAGATGACATGATGTTTTACTGCATTGACATAGACAGGTGCTATTCACTTGGTTTTACTGAGTGTGCAGGGTTTTGGACCTTGAGGATGCAGAGGTATCGACGAAACCCCTTGGACATTGAATCGAGTCAGGGAGTGTGCTATTGGGGTTTGATGGTTTTACTGTGAGTTTAGTACGTTTGATTAGATGATATGATATGGACATGTTCTGACATGATTATTGATAATGCAGGCTAACGATAGCTTGTCAACTAGACTCACATATGGAGTAAAGGGGCCACACACACGATTACCAGAGAGGTTGAGGGAGAGGTGTGGACAATATCCCTGCCACAACCTACTAGCACTCCCGTCGTGGCTCAAACTGTAGGTTAATGATTACCTAGTTCGAGAGGACCCGCAATGTCATGAGGGCAGACTGGGATAGTCGCTCACAATGATTCTAACAAGCACGTAATAAGGCGGGGGTCTTATTCCTTAGAAGCCCTTAGTCTCCCACAAGTTCACCTGGCGAAGTGTTGACTCCAAGGGTTATCGATGTCTACCAATCAGTCAAGAGGTGAGTGGCACCCTTGGAGCACGTGGTGCATCCAGAAGGGCATGTCGCGCAAAAGAAACACAAGAGGCGAGTGGCACCCTTGGAGAACGTGGTACGTCCTGAAGGACACGTCGCACAAAAGAAACACTAGAGGCGAGTGGCACCCTTGGAGCATGTAGTGTGTCCTGAAGGGCACGTCGCGTTGATGATGTTAAAGGAACGAACCTAGATGACCTAAGACTAATATCTCATTAAGAAATTTAAAAAAAAACAACTTCCCTAATTAAAATGTCGCCTAGTTCAGAATCTAAGTCCTAAATCTAAAACTTCTCTAGGGGTAAAATTTTGTCTAACCTTAAGAAAAATACCCTATAAAAATAAAGAATAAAAAAAAATTAAACTAAAAAAAAAAAAAAACCACTTAAGTAATAGTTTAGTCTTCATAAAAATTTTGGGGTAAAATGAAGAGAGTAAGAAATTAATTAAAAACAGTGGTTTTAAAATTGTAAATAAGAATTTAATTGTTTAACTTGTGAAAGTGTAAAAGATACTAAATTATTAATAAAAAAGAAAAGAGGTTAATTTGCGCAACTGCCATTTTTGGCTCAAATAAAAGGGGAAAGAAGGGAATAATAAAAATTAGGAAACTAAGGAATGGAGGAAACATAATAAGGGAAAGAAATGAACTTATGGTAAAAAAACGAGGTCAACTTAGTAACGAATCTACAATAAAGAACCTTCTAAATTGACCTAAATTAGCAACATCATTTTAGAGAAAGTATTTAAAACCTGTAAGGGAATCTAGGGACACCTAGGAGTAAAAATAGGAGTAACTCTAGGTGGGTGAGGGAAATAAGACAATTTATTAAATTAAAGAAAATAGTTAATGGAGAAACGTGGGGGATAATTGACACTTGTACGAAAGAGAATTTTTCGAAAATTTTATTAAAACTTTAAGTAAATGAAATTTGGGGAAAGTGGGAAGTTCTAAAACTCTATAAAAGAGAGGAAGGAGGAGGAAGAAAGGGGATCGGTTGTTAGAGTAATGTTACGCTGCCATATTTGTGACTTGACTGACTACTTATGGGGAGTTGGGATTTCCCAGCTCGGATAGGAGTGGTAGTTCAGCCTTGCGAGGCAAGCTGGGAGCTAGACGTACCATCTGGATAGTGTGTGGCCCCTTTGTGGCTCGGGGGGCTAAGGGGGAAGCAGAGTACCCCTAGCATTGGTTGGGAGGTAGCGGTGAGGTCTCGGTGGTTGGCGAGCGGGAGCGGTACGGAGCTCAAGAGCGGGATAACATCTTCGGGTTATTCGTCGTCGGTCACAGGTACGCAAGTGTGTTTGTTTGTTTAAGAATAAAAGGAAAATTGTTTAAAGTTGTATATGAATCCTTATGATGATGATTGATGTGTTTAATTTTGGATCATCATGTTTCCTTGTTGTTGTTTTCTACGCCTAGATTGTTATAACCCCGCAATCCTTTTGATGAGTTATCCTTGGCTCTGGAATTCTCTTACTATTGGCTACAATTTCTTATTGGCGTTCTTTAGGCGTTTATAAATTATGGTGGGCGTTTATATCTGACTATGGGCGTTTTGTTTTAATGTGGGCATTTATATATGATTGTGGGCATTTATATCTGACTGTGGGCATTTTTATATATGGCTATGGGCGTTTTGTAATAATGGGGGCATTTATATATTACTATGGGCATTTTGTATTGTTGTAGGCGTTTATAAATTATGGTGGGCGTTTTTATATATGGCTATGGGTGTTTTGTAATAATGGGGGCGTTTATATATTATTATGGGCATTTTGTATTGATGTAGGCATTTATAAATTATGGTGGGCGTTTTTATATATGGCTATGGGAGTTTTGTAATAATGGGGGCGTTTATATATTACTATGGGATTTTTGTATTGTTGTAGGTGTTTATAAGTTATGGTGGGCATTTTTATATATGACTGTGGGAGTTTTTTTTTAATGTGGGCATTTATATATGACTGTGGGTATTTATATCTGACTAGGGGTGTTTTTAAATATGGCTATGAGTGTATTGGCATTCTGTTTTTGTAAAATTTAGTTCTGAGAATTCGTTCTGGCAATGAGTGTATTGGAATTTTCGTTTTGTAAAATTAGTTCTGAGAATTTGTTCTGGCAATGAGTGTATTGGCACTCCATTTTTGTAAAATTTAGTTTTGATAATTCGTTCTGGCAATGAGTGTATTGGCATTTTCATTTTGTAAAATTTGTTCTGAGAATTCGTTCTTACAATGAGTGTATTGGAATTTCTGTTTGTAAAATTTAGTTCTGAGAATGTGTTCTGGAAATGAGTGTATCGGCATTTCCATTTTTGTAAAATTAGTTCAGAGAATTCGTTCTGCAATGTGTGTTGGGCATTTTCGTTTTGTATTGTTCTGTAAATTCGTCTCTGGAAACCTCCGTCCCTGGAAAATGAAGTTCTCCCTCCTTAAAATATCATTGATTTCTAGATTGTCTCATAACATATGCACAACAATTTATCTAATTTCTGGATTGTCTCTTAATTATAGGCACAACGTTTCATCCTTATTTTCTGGATTGTTTCTAATTGTATGCACTAGTGTAACCGCAAGGATTTTAAATAACTTTTACTTGACAACAATCCCATCCTTATGGTGACACCGTTTTCTTTTGATTATTCATTAACAACGTTTCAACTCCTTCATATAGGGTAAATTCCCAGCTTTATATTTTGGTTTACGGTGACAGATATCCTTTGTTAATCTTGTTGCTTCCTTTTACCTTTATCCCTTTTGGATATTTACAGGTGTAGTAAAACTTTTATCCCTTGCCTCAACCCTCAATTATTTATTAATACCAAAGATAGGCCAATAAGATATCCAATGTCTCGTATGTTTTCACCCTTTTTCTCTATAAATTTTATTTGGATAGATCTTAATATCGTTATTCCACCGTTATCTTTTGTTTTAACTTTTAATTTATTCTAGCATGTTATATGGGGCATAGAAAATGCACATGATCTATCAAGTGTAGAGTTTCATTATTATTGGATGAAGGGTATGAATTTTGTAGAACCTTTTTAGATATCTTTGCATGATTATGAAATGGTTTAAGATTTTAAAAATGATTATTATAATTAGATTGATGAAGTGTTTCCTTTATTAATAATAATAATAATAACAATTATTAATATAATTGTTACTATTATCCTTCCCAGTGGGATGAGGAATTTGTGTGTAAAGGTTGTTAAGATATACACGATTTAATTCCTCAGACATTGCTGTATATATTCCCCATGATTATTGGTTAGTGATTTAAATTAGAATTTTTATAACAACAATAACAATTTAAGGTAAATTGATTTAGATGGAACTATGATGACTCTTGAAAAATTAAAATACACAAAGTAAATTGTTTCAAGGTGGATTTAGATTGTACCTTATGATATTACGCGCTTTAGACATGCATTGCAGGGCTCATAGTGGAGGTTGGAATAAGTTGTGTTAATTTTCTTACTGGCTTTATTAATTATCATTGTCTTGTAATGTGATTGTTATTCTTGCAAAGTTATTGTAACTTAAAATGAAATGGTGTTGTCATTTTATGGCAATGATATTGTAGTTTTATTGTTATGGATAACACATAAGATGTAAGGTGATTGTTATTTTTGCAAAGTTAATGTGATATAAATGTAATGTGCTTATTATTTCATGGCAGCGTTATTGTAATTTTTATTATTATTGATAAACATATATGGTGGAATGTCCTTGAATTAAGTACAATAAATTATTCTGAGTTAGTAAATGAGGGTTTTTGTTCATTTAAATAATGTTGTACTTGGTTGGTAAACCTTCTGTATGCTTGGTCTGCTTGTGTCGACGGTATGTAGACACCTCCATGTTCCTCAGAATAGTCACCAGCCCTGAGACCTTAAATGGTTAAAATCGATGGGAACCTGGGCTTGAGCATTGCTTATGTGTCTTGGAGGTCCTAACCATTGCAGGGTAGGACGGGCGGGTAGTCAGTCTTATTTATAGTCGATTGATTGTTGTTTAATGCTTGTAGATACTTGATGTGCGTCTTAGTTCGTCATGTTGTGTTATCATTGTATGTGTCTTGTTTTTCCTCGGGTGGCGACGCAAAGTCGGATGTCTTTATTTCCCTTGTACACATGTGCACACACAATAAAAAAAAAAAAAAAAATCACTTGTTAAGAGGTTGGTCGTCGTAACGAGGAGGGTGTTACATATGGTATCAGAACGGGTTCGACCCACAACTTGGGATCTCTACGACTTTCGTTGACATGATTTGATTATACTGTTGTTAATGGAGTTGATTGTGTGTGTGCAGGTAATCATGGTTAGAGGGCGTCGCGGAGGCAGACGATGGGGTGTTAGGGGAGGAGGCGCGACGCCCCCTGTAGCATTCACGCCGGAGGCGTCTAACCCCCAGGGAGATGAGCAGGTTCTCAGATAGGAGCAGATAGCAGTTGGCGATGTAGTCGAGATGATGAGATCCTTTCAACGCATGTCCGAGGCACTGATCAGCCAATTGGACAGAGATGAGGCTAGGGCGTCGACACCCGCTGAGGTTCCTCCGCGCACACCGGTCGTTACTGGTAGCATTCACTGTGAACTCGAGAAGGTCAAATTTCCTGAGTTCTTTGGTGCCCCAGACGGCATAGCCGCCGAGGCATGGTTGGAGAACATGGTGATGTGCTTCGCACTTCACGATTATACCTCCAACATGAAGGTCCGCATGGGGGTCTTTCAACTGAAGGGGAGTGTTCTTCTATGGTGGAAGATGCTCCTACCACAGCTGAACATGGTCGTCAAAGACATGTTATGGGAACTGTTCAAGGAACGGTTCTGAGAGAGGTAACTTTCAAAGGAATTCATTGAGCGTAAGCTCAATGAGTTCAACGCCTTACGACAGAGATTTCGTACAGTGCCCGAGTATGAGGCACGTTTTATGGAGTTGTTCCGATATGCTTCACATCTTAACACGAAGAAACTTAAGGTCAACATGTTCGTGTTTGGCCTTAATAGCAGCCTGTGTGCAAAGGTTAGGATTTTGATGCATCAAACCTTGCACGATGTCGTCCAGAAGGCCCTCATAGCAGAGGAGGAGCTTATTAGTGGGGGTTAGACCAAGAGTCCAGCAAGACCAGCAGGGCAGGTTTCATCTAGAACATGGTAGCACCAGACACCAGTGAGACATACATCGGGATATCGTGGCTTCCAGAGGGGATCTACTTTCACCACACCCCGATGACCACCGCCTCAGCAGCAGATGCCTTATCGGGGACCACAACATCAGCAGCAGCAACAGTTTAGGCTTGTTCAGTAAAACAGACCAAGGTTCCAAGCTGGTGGGTCGTAATCTTCTACTTCGGGTACTAGGACTATTGGGTCGAAGAAGGGGTGTTGGACGTGTGGGGAGCCACACTACCAGTGCGACTGTCCTGTGGAGAGGACCAAAGAGTCTGAATCAATTGGACCCACTACAGTGGGAGATATGGGCAAGGCCCATTGGATTCATGCAACGGTGAATAACCGTCAGGCAGAGCATCAGTCAACTATGCTCGAGACGACATGTATTGTCACTGACCTGGCCCTTAGTATTTGATAGATCTCGGTGCTACCGAGAGTTTCATTTTTGGTGCAGCGCTAAAAAGTATTAAGGTAAAGGCAGTCGAACAGAATGATTTTAGCTTCATGGAGATGGCCTCGGGAGCTAAACAGAAGGTTGGAGGAAAGGTTGTGGGCTGTGCCCTTAACCTGGGAGAGTTTGTCATGAGGGCCAACTTGTACGTCATGATCTTAGGATCTTATGATGTCGTAATTGGTATGGATTGGTTGGAATCGCATGAGGCGATACTCAACTGTAAGATGAAACGGTTGAGCTTGGTCGATGACAAGGGAAAGAGACGTGTGATTGTAGGACGGAACTAGGGAACTTCCCTGAGGTTTGTCTCTTCCTTATGGCTACAGAAGAGTATGCGCAAGGGGTGTAAGATTTATGTGATCCTTGCGTTAAATGAGAAGAGAGTAGCACAAGGTCTAGAACACCTTCCGGTGGTGAGAGAGGTTGCAGACGTATTTCCAGATGATTTACCTGGGATGCCGCCGGAGAGAGAGTTGGAGTTTACCATAGACCTAAAACCGAGGACTGAACCGATAGTAAGAATGCCTTATCGGATGTCCACCCCGGAGTTACAAGAGTTGAAAATGAAACTGAAGGAGTTGTTGGACCTGGGACTGATACGTCCTAGTGTGTCACCGTGGGGTGCACCTGTTATTCTCATTCGGAAGAAGGATGGATCGTGGAGGCTTTGCATTGACTACCATCAACTGAACAAGGCTACGATCAAGAATTAGTATCCCTTGCCAAGAATTGATAATCTGTTCGATCAAATGAAGGGTGCGACAGTGTTCTCCAAGATCGATTTGCGATCAGGGTATCACCAGTTACGGATCAAGGAGGATGACGTCCCTAAGACTGCCTTTAAGATGAGGTTTGGACACTACGATTTTACTGTTTTACCATTTGGACTGACAAACGCCCGAGACGTATTTATGATTTTGATGAACGGGGTGTTCCACGAGTACTTGGACAAGTTCCTCCAAGTATTCATTGATGATATTTTGATCTACTCTCTGATGACGGAGGAGCATGATGAGCACTTGAGCTTGGTACTATAGTGTCTGCGAGAGCACAAATTGTATGGGAAGTTGTCCAAATGCTCTTTTTATCAATCGAGGATACACTACTTAGGGCATGTCATCTCTGGCGAAGGCATCGTCGTGGATCCAGCCAAGGTCGAGCTATTATAGAATGGCCTACACCGACGAATGTCACAGAAGTTCGTAGATTTATGGGTTTAGCAGGATACTATCGACGGTTTGTCGAGGGATTTGAGAAGATAGCAAATCCGATCGCGGAATTGCAGAAGAAAAACAAGAAGTTTGTTTGGACCGAGAAATGCGTGGAAGCATTTCGGAGGCTTAAGGAGTTGTTGACGACAACGCTGATACTAAAGGTCCCTGACATGGATGCAGACTTCTTGGTATGCACTGACGCATCCAAGGAAGGTTTAGGCAAAGTCTTGATGCAAGACAGACGAGTGATTGCTTACATTTCGAGGAAACTGAGAAGGCATGAGGAGAACTACGCGACGCATGATTTGGAGTTATTAGCCATCGTATATGCCTTGAAGGTTTAGAGACACTACCTTGTTGGACGACAATTTGAACTAAAGACTGATCATTGTGAACTATAAAACATTTTTACGCAAAGCGACCTGAACGCACGACAACGGCGTTGGTCGGAATTACTTAGCGAGTACGACTTTGAGATTTCTTACATAAAAGGAACAGTGAACTGGGTGGCGGATGCTTTGAGTCGGATACCACGCATCTTTTCGGTGTTACCTCTTCAGACAATGTAACATCTCGCTCTGGCGCACTGAGAAAACTTATTATTTGAGGACACTTGCTCGCAAGTGATCTAGACTTTTATGATGTTAGACCATTTATACTTGATTATGATGCGATTGGCAGATGACATGATGCGTTACTATTTGATTTAGATAGGTGCTATTGACTCAGTTTTATTGAGTGTGCTGGGTTTTTGACCTTGAGGATGCAGAGGCATCGGTGGAACCCCCTTGGACTCCAGACTGAGTCAGGGAGTGTGCTTTTGGGTTGATATATTTACTGTGATGTTTCATTTGATTTGATGATTTGATTTTGACATTTCTGACATGATTGTTGATGATGAAGGCTGACGATAGCTTGTCGACCAGACTCACTTATGGAGTAAAGGGGCCACACACGAGTCCAGAGAGATTGAGGGAGAGGGGTGGACAGCATCCCTGCCACTTCCTACTATCACTCCCGTCATGGCTCGAACTGTAGGTTAATGATTACCTAGTTCGAGAGGATCCACGATTTCGTGAGGGAAGACTGCGACAGTCACTCACGATGATTCTAAGGGGCGCGCAATAAGGCGGGGGCCTTATTCCTTAGAACCCTTAGTCTCCCACAAGTTCACCTAGCGGAGTATTGACTCCAGGGGTTATATATGTCTACCAATCAGTCCAGTTGGCGAGTGGCACCCTTGGAGCACGTGGTGCATCCTGAAGGGCACGTCGCACAAAATAAATTCAAGAGGCGAGTGGCGCCCTTGGAGCACGTGGTACGTCCTGAAGGACACGTCGCACAAAAGAAACACTAGAGGCGAGTGGCACCCTTGGAGCATGTAGTGTGTCCTGAAGGGCACGTCGCGTTGATGATGTTAAAGGAATGAACCTAGATGACTTAACCATCTCCTAATAACAATGCCATTATATTCTAGCTCACAATAGTTGTGTCATTCAAATAACATTAGAAATTTCATTTCCTACTAGCTA
>ML812954.1:13572-25055 GCA_009831015.1 Picea engelmannii | reverse complement strand
AAAAAAATAAAAATAAAAGGAGGGAAAACTTAAAAGAAAGAGGATTTAGGGTTTTTGAAAAAAAAAACCTAATGGGAGGAGGTGAAAAGGAGGATAAAAGAAAGGAGAGGGGGGAAAGGAAAGGGATCTGCTATGAGGTATTGTTATGCTGCCCAAATTTCAAACTGGACTGATTGCTTGTGAGGGGTTGGGGATTTTCCAAGCTGATTGGAGTGGTAGCTCAGCCTTGGAGGCGAGCTGGGAAGCTAGGCTACTGTTTGGATTGTGTGTGGCCCCTTTGCGGCTCGGGGGGCTGAGGGGGAAGCAGAGTACCCCTAGCATTTGGCTGGGAGGTACCGGTGAGTCCTCTACGGTCGGCAAGCAGGAGCAGGAGCGGCAGGAGCACAGGATTCATTTGTTGCAAGCGATAAGGGCACAGGTATGTCATTCTTATTTGGGCGTTATAAATCTCTGGGCGTTTTTACCTTGCTGTGGGTGTAATAAACTATAGTTTTAATGTTTATTGTGAAAATTTGAAGTTCCAGTGGTTATGGTGTGAATCGTGTTCTTAAACTATAGATCAAATGGTTATGGTATAACTTGTAGTTGCCTGGTTTATCTTGGTGTTGGTTGTTTTAAAAAAGAAAATAAGAAAAATAAGTGAGAAATTGCATTGGGGTTTATCTCAGCGTGGAGGGTCAAATTTATCTGTGTTCTTGTGGGTTCAACTCTGCGTTTTTTTTTTTACAGTGGAATTTCTCTGTGGTTTTGGGTTAAATACCTATGTTTTTCTAAACGAACTTGCCCTGCGTTTGTCTTCATTCCAGGCATTTCCCTATTTCCGTGGGCTATATTGATATCAGAAATGGTTGGACTGCTCAATACATTGACTCCAAAATTCATTTAAAAAAAAAAAAAAAAACTTTAAGCTCTCAGTGATATACTACCTGGTTGTACCGATTTACACTTAGTTTGTATCGAATCTACTTCCCGGCACCGTCCCTAACAATTTCTGGTATAACGAAGCTCCTAACCTCCTTGAAATTTTTCCAAGTTACCACTCATCACCTATGATTCAGACGGCCTGAATCTCTGTGTAGAGTCCAGCGCAGTGAACGACAAATGGAGTCAGTATATCCAGTCGAGCGACTGAGTTGGGCTCCCCGTAATACAAATTCTAATGTTCTTGTATGGGCTTTCTTCACTATGGTTTTATTTTAATTTTTCAAAAACTTATTTTGAGTTATGAACGGTTTTTATATTTTAATATGATAATAGTGGTTTATACCCAGGGTCGGGTTGAGAAGTTTTAGATAACACCGCAGGTTTTTGTGGATTGTAGAGCTACTCGTTTTCGTTCTGGTAGTAGCTGTCGCTTAGCCAGTCCTCATGCTAATGTGCTCCTCCCGTCTGGTGCGCCCCTCCCCATAACTTCCGTTGGTTAATTATGTGGTAGTAATTAGGGTTTTGTTGAATTCATTTCATGGAGTCAGTGCCAGTCCAGTCACCTTGCATTTTTAAAATTTAGATAATTGATGTTGTTTATGGAATACCAGAATGAATGGAGTGTAGTAATTAAAGTTCGGTGGATTTAGTTTCTTGGAACCAGTGCCAGTTCGGTTCTTGGGGACGGTTAATGAAGCTTAGGGCAGTGGATTGATAGCGTAGGTTCAAGAGTGAAATGATTAACCTTCTGCGGGCCTGTTTATAATGTTAAATGACTGATGGTTGCGGTGGGGAGTAGTGTGCGGTGGATGATGGCGTATTTCTATTAGGTATCAAAAAGAAAGGATAGTTGTACAACTCCAGTCATTACATACAATTAAAAATGATGGCCTTCACCTAGTCTTAAGGCTGAGAATATTTAACATTCAACGAGCTGGGAATTAGCATTAAATTTTCTCTGTCAACCCATTTAAGAAATCGTTATTTTTAACATAAGATAGAGCTGGCATACAATAATAATATATTTTTATATAAATCGCTGGCATAAAATTGGGACGTTGTCCACAATAGCTCATGCCAGGTTGTCTTCCTTATAAATAATATAGCACATCGATATAGGAAATAAATTGTCAATGTTGTCATTAAGGACGCGGTCCTTCAGATAAACAAAAATAACACCTCTGCTCTAATAATTCGCATGCCAAATTCCAGATGCCACGTATTCCACTGGGTAACTCGCCTCGACCGTGTTGCAATTCGTGTGCCGTAAAAATTCAGTGTGAGCGACTCTAGTTAGGAAGAAAAACATTTTAGTTAACAGAAAAATTAACCACGCTGGCGTATTGCTTCTATCGCTCATGGGTTACAGTTGTTGGGTATAATAAAGTTGTGGTTTTCAAATTTCTTTATGCTGAAGAAGTTATGTTTTCCTTCGTGAATCTGACTTTTATATTTCCCTAAAGAAAAAAAAAAATTCACATCAACAACCCAACCTAGAACGTTACAACACTCTCCTTCAATCTATGTATCAGATCCCATTGAACTAAAAATATATTGGACAACTAGTGTGAACGTAAGGTAGGCTGTCGTAAATTTCTTTTATATACTCCAATATCTTTTGTGAATTTTGGAATAATTACAATGGAATAGTTCATCACTAAAAAGTTATAATAATTAGGTTTTCCATTAAACTATGTTTTATTATATAAATGGATTTATTTGCTTAAATGCAATGGTAATACTGGTTTAAATTGCAATAATAATATTTGTCTTAATTTGCGATGGTTTTTATGGTACCTTATTATTATCCCTGATTAAGTTGATAGTTCGTATATAGAGATATATTAAAATTGCTATATTAAGACATGGTTGTGACATTGGATTGTAAATAGGCTCCAAGACGGAACCCAATCACTTAATTCTTAAATCCTTAAGTGGAAAAATAAGTCAACCTCAGCTCTTAGCTTGCTTTATTTTAAGGAATGCATTTCTTCCTTAAAACAAAATCCTTATTTAACCATATTATTTTATCATGTTATCAAGATATTTTATTAGTTTAGAGGATGTCCATAAGAAAAGAGAGGTTGTGGCACAATGATTTTTAGATTTAAGTTATGCTTATGGAAGTATATCAATGTCATTATTATATATCACTAGGATGTTTTATTAATTTAGATGTTTATTAACCTTATCCTTTTATCATGTTATCAAGAGATTTTATTATCTTAGAGGATATCCATAAGAAAAGAGAGGTTGTGGCACAATGATTTTTAGATTTAAGTTATACTTATGGAAGTATATCAATATCATTATATATCATTAGGATGTTTTATTAATTTAGATGTTTATTACCCTTACCCTTTTATTTTGTTATCAAGAGATTTTATTAATTTAGAGGATATCCCATAAGAAAAGAGAGTGGTTGTGTCATAATGATTTGATTAATGCTTAAATAATTGGTTCCCATTTGAGTTTTTAGATTTAGACTTATGCGCGATAAGAATCTATGTAATAATGAAGAATGGATCCCAATGTTTTCTTGCATTATAGGTTTATCATTGATTATTGGAATAACAACCCCGGCAGCAGGTACAAAGAATGATTGATTTAAATGCGCCAATAAATTTTGATGATGATGGAGTGATTTGGAGCTATATTATTACTACATGGTGAATTAGAGATAATGTATGATGGTTAATAGTAAGAAGTACTCTCACCCTTGGCTAAATGGAATGTGGAGGATAGAACGAATCTTAGTTAATCATTGATGTTGGTAGACTTAGCTTTTTGGTTTTGATGGTGTCGGGCGGGATGTAGACACATCCATGTTCCTCAGAACAGTCGCCAGCCCTGAGACCTTAAATGGTTAAAATCGATGGGAACCTGGGCTTGAGCGTTGCTTATGTGTCTTGGAGGTCTTAACCATTGCAGGGTAGGACGGCGGGTAGTCAGTTCTACTTATCGTCGTGTGATCGTCGTTATGCATGCAGTTACTTGTCACGTGTCCTTGTAGTATTTTTATGTTCATCATGGTTGTGTCTTGTTCGTCATCGGGTGGCGACGCAGAGTTGAATGCGTTGATTGGTTCCTTGTACACGTGCGCACACACCTTAAATACAAAAAAAAAAAAATATTTGCACCTGTTTTCAGAATTGTCGTCATAACCAAGAGGGTTATTACAAACAAATCTATGGGAGAATATTCTCACTTTACAGCGTGACAATGATTGGTACAAAGAGGTCGAGGGTTTTATCAGACAAAACATCATGATGGTACCACGATATGAGGGATTTTCATTTGATAGTGATGGGTTATTGAGTTTTAGAAGTCGGATTTACATACTGCCAAACGACGAGTTGAGGATGTTGATCCTGAGCGAGGCTCATAGAGTAGTTTACATGGCTCACCCGGGAGTCACGAAGATGAGGGAAGACCTTAAACCCTTATTCTTCTGGAAGGGAATGAAGGCTGACATAGTCAACTATGTGGCCAGATGTTTGGAGTGCCAGCAGGTAAAGGCTGAACATAGACACCCAGCAGGATTACTTCAACCACATGCCATTTCGGAATCGAAATGGGAGGTTATTTCGATGGATTTTATTGTTGGATTGCCACTGACGGCTAGGAGACATGACTCGATTTTTGTAGTAGTAGACACTCTGACGAAGAGTGCTCACTTTATTCCTGTTCATATGACATATCAGGCACCTGACATAGCTAGAGTTTTCATCAGTGATATTGTGAGGCTGCATGGCGTGACTAAGAGGATTATATCTGATCGAGGATCAATGTTTACTGGACAATTTTGGACGAGTTTCCAAGAGGCCTTGGGAACCCAACTTAACTTTAGTACTGCGTATCACCCAGAGACTGACGGACAGACCGAACGAACAAACCAAACCTTGGAAGACATGTTGCGCATGTACGTGATGGACCAACAAAATTGTTGGGAGGAATTCTTGCCACTAGTAGAGTTCGCTTACAACAACAGTTACCAGAGCACCATTAAGATGGCGCCTTTCGAGTTTCTTTACGGGCGACCGTGTCGGACGCCCTTGAGTTGGGATCGGCTTGAGGATAGCTTCCTAGTGGGACCAGAAGCGATCCAAGAAATGGAAGAGAAAATTAAAATCATAAGACAAAGGATTAAAAAATCGCAGGATCGACAGAAGAGTTATGCCGATGCGCACCGAGTCGACCGTAGTTACGAGGTCGGCGATCGAGTCTTCTTGTGGGTTAAACCACATAAGAGTTTGATCAAGTTTGGAAAGGGAGATCAACTCTCTCCTAGGTTCGTGGGACCTTTTGAGATTGTGGAGAGAAAGGGGCTCGTGGCCTATCGACTAGCCTTGCCTGATTCCTTGAGGCGTATGCACGATGTTTTTCATGTATCTGTTTTGAGACATTATATTAGTGATCCTACACATGTGATTGACATGATTTCCTTGTAGGTATCGGACAAGGGAGCACTCATGGCTGAGTCGGTCCACATCTTAGATCACCACGTTCGACAGTTACGATGTTGAATGGTAGATCAGGTCAAGGTCTAGTGGGACAATTATAATCTGCACTCGGCGACCTGGGAGGACGCATATGATATGCGCCAACAGTTTCCATTTTTGTTTGATAGATAAACTTATGATACTATGATACACTTATTTCGGCACTTATACTATGAAACTTCGGGACAAAGTTTAGACCAAGAGGGGGTGTATGTAACATCGCGCTCTGGCGCACTGAGAAAACTTATTCTTTGAGGACACTTGCTCGCAAGTGATCTGGACTATTATGATATTAAAACATTTGTCCTTGATTATGATGCATTATGGTAGATGACATGATGTTTTATTGCATTGACATAGACAGGTGCTATTGACTCGGTTTTACTGAGTGTACAGGGTTTTGGACCTTGAGGATGCAAAGGCATTGATAGAACCCCTTGGACTCTGGATCAAGTCAGGGAGTGTGTTATTGGGGTTTGATGGTTTTACTATGATTTTAGTACATTTGATTAGATGATATGATGTGGACATGTTCTGACATGATTATTGATGATGCAGGCTGACGATAGCTTGCCGACCAAACTCACATATGGAGTAAAGGGGCCACACACACGACTACCAGAGAGGTTGAGGGAGAGGTGTGCACAGCAGCCCTGCCATAGCCTACTATCACTCTCGTCGTGGCTCGAACTGTAGGTTAACGATTACCTAGTTCGAGAGGACCCACGATGTCGTGATGGCAGACTTCGACAGTCACTCGCGATGATTCTAAGGGGCGCACAATAAGGTGAAGGCCTTATTCCTTAGAAGCCCTTAGTCTCCCACAAGTTCACCTAGCGGAGTGTTGACTCCAGGGGTTATTGATGTCTACCAATTAGTCAAGAGGCGAGTGGCACCCTTGGAGCACGTCATGCATCCTTAAGGGCACATCACGCAAAAGAAACACAAGAGGCAAGTGGCACCCTTGGAGCACGTGGTGCATCCTGAAGGGCAGGTCACACAAAAGAAACACTAGAGGTGAGTGGCACCCTTGGAGCACGTAGTGCATCCTGAAGAGCACGTCACATTGATGATGTTAAAGGAACGAACCTAGATGGCCTAAGACTAATATCTCATTAAGAAATTTAAAAAAAAAAACAACTTCCCTAATTAAAATTTCGCCTAGTTTAGAATCTAAGTCCTAAGTCTAAAACTTCGCTAAGGGTAAAATTTTGTCTAACCTTAAAAAAAATACCCTATAAAAATAAAGAATAAAAAAAAATTAAACTAAAAAAAAAAAACCACTTAAGTAATAGTTTAGTCTTCATAAAAATTTTGGGGTAAAATGAAGAGAGTAAGAAATTAATTAAAATCAGTGGTTTTAAAATTGTAAATAAGAATTTAATTGTTTAACTTGTGAAAGTGTAAAAGATACTAAATTATTAATAAAAAAGAAAAGCGGTTAATTTGCGCAGCTGCCATTTTTGGCTCAAATAAAAGAGGAAAGAAGGGAATAATAAAAATTAGGAAATTAAGGAATGGAGGAAACATAATAAGGGAAAGAAAGGAACTTATGGTAAAAAAACGAGCTCAACTTAGTAACGAATCTGCAATAAAGAACCTTCTAAATTGACCTAAATTAGCAACATCATTTTAGGGAAAGTATTTAAAACCTGTAAGGGAATCTAGGGACACCTAGGAGTAAAAATAGGAGTAACTCTAGGTGGGTGAGGGAAATAAGACAATTTAATAAATTAAAGAAAATNACGTGGGGGATGAACGACACTTGTACGAAAGAGAATTTTTAGAAGATTTTATTAAAACTTTAAGTAAATGAAATTTGGGAAAAGTGGGAAGTTCTAAAACTCTATAAAAGAGAGGAAGGAGGAGGAAGAAAAGGGATCGGTTGTTAGCGTAATGTTACGCTGTCGGATTTGTGACTTGACTGATTACTTGTGGGGAGTTGGGATTTCCCAGCTCGGATAGGAGTGGTAGCTCGGCCTTACAAGGCAAGCTGGGAGCTAGACGTACCATCTCGATAGTGTGTGGACCCTTTGCGGCTTAGGGGGCTAAGGGGGAAGCAGAGTACCCCTAGCGTTGGTTGGGAGGTATCGGTGAGGTCTCGCCGGTCGGCGAGCGGGAGAGGTATGGAGCTCAAGTGCGGGATACCATCTTCGGGTTATTCGTCGTCGGTCACAGGTACGCAAGTGCGTTTGTTTGTTTAAGAATAAAAGGAAAATTGCTTAAAGTTGTATATGAATCCTTATGATGATGATTGATGTGTTGAATTTTGGATCATCCCATTTCCTTGTTGTTGTTTTCTGCACCTAGACTTTTATAACCCCGCAATCCTTTCGATGAGTTATCCTTGGCTCTGGCATTCTCTTACTATTGGCTGCAATTTCTTATTGGTGTTCTTTATGCCTTTATAAATTACGGTGGGCGTTTTGTTTTAATGTGGGCATTTATATATGACTGTGGGCATTTATATCTGACTGTGGGTGTTTTTATATATGGCTATGGGCATTTTGTAATAATGGGGGCGTTTATATATTACTGTGGGCATTTTGTATTGTTGTAGGCATTTATAAATTATGGTGGGCATTTTTATATATGGCTATGGGTGTTTTGTAATAATGGGGGCATTTATATATTACTGTGGACATTTTATATTGTTGTAGGCATTTATAAATTATGGTGGACATTTTTATATATGGCTATGGGCGTTTTGTAATAATGGGGGCATTTATGTATTACTGTGGGCATTTTGTATTGTTGTAGGCGTTTATAAATTATGGTGGGCGTTTTTATATATGACTGTGGGCATTTTGTTTTAATGTGGGCGTTTTTAAATATGGTTATGAGTGTATTGGCATTCCGTTTTTGTAAAATTTAGTTCTGAGAATTCGTTATGGCAATGAGTGTATTGGCATTTTCATTTTGTAAAATTAGTTCTGAGAATTCGTTCTGGCAATGAGTGTATTGGCATTCCGTTTTTGTAAAATTTAGTTATGAGAATTCGTTCTGGCAATGAGTGTATTGGAATTTTCGTTTTGTAAAATTTGTTCTAAGAATTTGTTCTGGCAATGAGTGTATTGGCATTTCCGTTTGTAAAATTTAGTTCTGAGAATGCGTTCTGGCAATGAGTGTATTGGCATTTCCATTTTTGTAAAATTAGTTCAAAGAATTCGTTCTGCAATGGGTGTCGGGCATTTTCGTTTTGTATTGTTCTATAAATTCGTCTCTGGCAACCTCCGTCCCTGGCAAACGAAGTTCTCCCTCCTTAAATTTTCATTGATTTTTGGATTGTCTCATAACATATGCACAACAATTTATCTAATTTCTAGATTGTCTCTTAATTATAGGCACAACGTTTCATCCTTATTTTCTGGATTGTTTCTAATTGTATGCACTGGTGTACCCACAAGGATTTTAAATAACTTTTACTTGACATCAATCCCATCCTTATGGTGACATCGTTTTCTTTTTATTATGCATTAACAGCGTTTCAACTCCTTCATATAGGGTAAATTCCCAACTTTATATTTTGGTTTACGGTGACAGTTATCCTTTGTTAATCTTCCTGCTTCCTTTTACCTTTATCCCTTTTGGATATTTACAGGTGTAGTAAAACTTTTATCCCTTTCCTCATCCCTCAATTATTTATTAATACCAAAGATAGGCCGATAAGATATCCAATGTCTCGTATTTTTTCACCCTTTTTCTCTATAAATTTTATTTGGATAGATCTTAATATCATTATTCCACCGTTATCTTTTGTTTTAACTTTTAATTTATTCTAGCATGTTATATGGGGCATCGAAAATGCACATGATCTATCAAGTGTAGAGTTTCATTATTATTGGATGAAGGGTATGAATATTGTAGAACCTTTTTAGATATCTTTGCATGATTATGAAATGGTTTAATATTTTAAAAATGATTATTATAATTAGATTGATGAAGTGTTTCCTTTATTAATAATAATAATAATAACAACTATTAATATCATTGTTACTATTATCCTTACCGGTGGAATGAGGAATTTGTGTGTAAAGGTTGTTAAGATATACACGATTTGATTCCTCGGACATTGTTGTATATATTCCCCGTGATTATTGGTTAGTGATTTAAATTATAATTTTTATAACAACAATAACATTTTAAGGTAAATTGATTTAGATGGAACTATGATGACTCTTGAAAAATTAAAATTCACAAAGGAAATTGTTTCAATGTGGATTTAGATTGTACTTTATGATATTATGCTCTTTAGACATGCATTGCAGGGCTCGTAGTGGAGGTTGGAATAAGCTGTGTTAATTTCCTTACTCGCTTTATTAATTATCATTGTCTTGTAATGTGATTGTTATTCTTGCAAAGTTATTGTAACTTAAAATGAAATGGTGTTGTCATTTTATAGCAATGATATTGTAGTTGTATTGTTATGGATAACACATAAGATGTAAGGTGATTGTTATGTTTGCAAAGTTAATGTGATCTAAATGTAATGTGTTTATTATTTCATGGTAGTGTTATTGTAATTTTTATTGATATTGATAAACATATATGGTGGAATGTCCTTGAATTAAGTGAAATAAATTATTTTGAGTTAATAAATGAGGATTGTTGTTCATTTAAATAATGTTGCACTTGGTTGGTAAACCTTCTGTGTGCTTGTTCTGCTTGTGTCGACGGGATGTAGACACCTCCATGTTCCTCAGAACAGTCACCAGCCCTGAGACCTTAAATGGTTAAAATCGATGGGAACCTGAGCTTGAGAGTTGCTTATGTTTCTTGGAGGTCCTAACCATTGCAGGGTAGGACGGGCGGGTAGTCAGTCTTATTTATAGTCGATTGATTGTTGTTTAATGCTTGCAGATATTTGATGTGCGTCTTAGGTCATCATGTTGTCTTGTCATTGTATGTGTCTTGTTCGTCGTCGGGTGGCGACACAGAGTTGGATGTGTTTATTTCCCTTGTACACACACACACACAATATAAAAAAAAAAAATTGCACTTGTTAAGAGGTTGGTCGTCGTAACGAGGAGGTCGTTACACAAACGCATCAGTAAATGTGTCAAACTCCTGAAAATAATTTCTCAGTGACTGTAGGTGCTAAGCCACCAACAAAAATCTTCTTTGTTCTACTTTGGCCATGGTTACCATTACCAGTTGTATTTCTCCTATTCCTAGTCATGCTTATGCCATGCTGCTCGTCTCTGGAAATTGCTCTTTTAACCTCCACCTATATATTTGATTAAACAACGAAATCTGAACTATTCATAACTTGTAAACCTTTTAAACTTGTCAATATAAAAAAAGAGAAAATCAAGTTACCAGTCGGCCATCAATATTGTGCATTTCCAATAGAACCCTGTCTGCCACAGCTAGATCTGCAAAAACAACAAATCCAAACCCCCGCACCCTGCCTGTGATCCTGTCCTTCTTAATCTCTTCTTCCAGGACATCTCCAAATCTCTTCTTCCTTTGTTATCTCCGATGATATCCCACCAATGAAGAGCTTCCCCTACTCTGAATCCATATTACAACACTGCCAACACCAAATCCATGTCATGAAAATATAAAATCTGAATTATACAAAAACACTTACGCACATAATCAAAAAGTAAGACCGGAAAAGAGAATCTGACTCACCAACCGTTTAGAGGATAACACCGCCAAAAAAAAGGATCGATGAAAAAACTCAAATTTGGGAGATAATTCTCAAGTAATAATTTAGAGACACCCCTAAAATTCGATATACCAAAACGCCACAATTTGAATCTTGTTTGGAGGCGCAGACAGTGGAGGATCGTCGATGCTTGAGGAACTTTTTACCGAATATAGTGCACATTTGTCTATATATAGAAGAGCTGAGCTCCATGACATTGGATTCCCCAAATCTAGCCCCGACGTCAGATAAGTGGTCAGATCCATGACGTTGGATTCCCCAAATCTAGCGCCTATGTGGACATATTAAGAGACGTGTCCAATAAAGGTTGAAACAACTTAGGTCAACTTTATTGTTTCTATTAAACGATGCAAATAGCTATGAGTAATTTTCACACGTGTAAA